>CABHPR010148721.1:12394-37797 GCA_902168415.1 Peromyscus melanophrys
ACACACACACACACACACACACACACACACACACACACACACACACCTTATTTATGTGTCTAGTAGGTGAATAATTATGCCTTTATCTTAATGCTAGGCAGAGTTATATTTTCATTTATTCCAATAAAGTTCAAGGAAAATTAGTAATTCAGCTTTGGATTTTAATCCTTTATTCCTCAGCGCTAACTAAAGATACGTATTAAATTTTAGAAGACGTGTACATTGAATTTCATCTCTATAGTATCCTTCCCTAAGAAGCATTGGTAATGTTTGACCTTTTAATAACTGACTTAAATTTAAATTAAAAAATAGCAGCGGCATTAAATTATATTCACCATTTATTAATATAACATTTAGACTCAAGGAAAATGCCATATTCAAAATTTTTGACAGTGAAAATTCATCCTAAGCAACCTTTGTCTATGCCGTTTATGAGAAACACAAAAATTCTAGAGCGTCTTCTGTGCTGGTCTTCCACAAGGCAGTCAAGAGCACCCATCTCTCTACTGAAGAGACTTCTGTTTACTTCCGTTTGTTTTTATGAAAAAACAAAACATGGGTCCTCTGCATCTCCAGCTTGAAGGTGTGAAACGGCACGCATCCCCTTTAAGGGGAGGAGGGGTCTAGAAGCAATCCCTTTCATAGAAAAAACAGGGTTCTTTGTAGTCATGGCGTGGTAGTGGTTCCCAATTTTTAACTTGATTTAAAGTGTACCTTTGCACAACCAGGATTCACCTTCCGGTCTGCTTTAATTGCCTCTATTTCTTTAAGGTCCTGTGCTTTTGTGGCACTTGGTACTAGCAAGATGCAAGCCCTGGGATCTCTGAAAGCAGCCTGGTCACGTGATAGAGAGGAGCGCTTGATTGGCAGAATGCCGCACTGCTCAAAAGTCAAGCATTTCCTGGAACCCCGCCCACAGATAGTGTGACTATTTTTAGCAGCTTACCTCCAGGCTAAAGTAGCTATTAGATATCTAGATACCCCTGGCCCTTTCAGATGCTGTAAAATAGAACATAAAAGGGTGTAATTGGATGATTACAGCTAAGAACTGTAATCAGGAGCCATAGGGTCCCTCTCTCTCCGGAGTGCTCAGGGACACAACCCCAGAAGGGCTCTTTACCTTCCTGCTATCAGAAGCCAGCCTCACAGCAAGGGTGGCAGGCCTCTCCCTGCACAGGCGGCCCCCTCAGAAAAGGCTCATCTGTTTTTCATACATGCAGGTGCCAGGGAAGAGCAATAAGCTACACATCTGTGTACAGTCCTCCGTACCAGGGTCTGTGTATTCATGCAGTTATTTTAACAGGCATTATTGTGTGGCATGAGAGTAGGGGCTGTAGACCAGAACATTGAGATTAACTTATGAAAGAAGCCAGTTGTCTGAGAAAGGCTGGAAGGCCTTCCTCACCTGGGCTTAATGTCACCAACACAGCATGCCCAGAAACGTCCAAACAATACAAACACAGCGAGAAAAGCAGGTGTATGTAAATGCCCAACACAGGACTCTGCTCCCTATGATTCAAGAGCATTATAAGCATTTTTCCTCTGCTGACGGGTCCACTTCTATTCTCTGGAATGTTTCTCCTGTTGGTAAACTGAGAACCATCCACACCCTAGAACCAGGTGCTCCTTGTAGCCGCTTTTCAGTAATTCAACGCCAGCAGCCAAGTCATCATCAGCTGCCAAATGAGACCCATTTCCACTGACGCCACAGGTGACATTTTCTCACTATGTGCATACGCTCTTCCCTTTATAAAGCCCATGCCATCAGATCCCCTCTCTTTTTCCATCCTTGCTCAGAAGGGGCCTTTTATGCACACACCCCCAACCCCAATAAAGTTTTGGGTAAGATCTGTTGGGTGCCATGATATTTGTGGCATTCCTTGGCCCTTGGATCACTGCAAAATCCTAGCATCTCCTTTCTTAATAAACTGTCTCTATTTCTATTTCTAACAAGATATTTCTGGTATGATTCCTCATCCTGGGACACAAGGACCTGGAATAGGGTGCTCTCTGAATTCAGATCTGTGACCCACACTCTGGTGGTTTAAATAAGAAATGTCCTCCATAGGCTCTGGAATTTGAATACTTGGTCCCCCTTTGGCAGAGCTGTTTGGGGAGGTGGTGCAGCCTTGCTGGAGGAAGTACTTCGCTTGGGGTGGCCACCAGGCTTCCCTGACTGTTATGGACTCTCCTTCTGTAATTAAAAGCTCAAATAATCCCTGCTATTCAAGTGGTTCTCAACCCTCCTGGTGCTGTGACCCTTTAATACAGTTCCTCACATTGTAGTGACCCCCCAACCATAAAATTATTTCATTGCTACATCATAACTGTAATTTTGCTACTGCTATAAATCATAATGTAAATATCTGTGCAGGATTTCTGAAATGTGACCCCCCCAAGGGGGGTTGTGACCCACAGGTTGAGAACTGCTGCTCTGTACTTGGTTTTGGTCTTGGTGTTTTTATCACAGCAACAGAAAAGTAAAATTAATATGGGCACTAAGCATGTTTTCTTTTCCCTTATGTTTAACCTGTTTTCAGGTACTGAACAAAAGCCCCCGCATGCTTTCTTTGAAACTCTCTAATAGTCTTTCTCACTTCTCTAGTAGTCTCCTCTACTTCCCTCACACAGCTGTTTGCTGACTTCCATGGCTGAACACACCGGCTTTCCTGAATACTAACTCAAAAAGTCATGAGTTTCTCTCTTTCTCCTCGTTCCTTTCTCCCAGCAGCTGCAGAGATTTATAGCTTGTGCTGCTCTGCTCTTTTTCTCTTAAAGTCTGATAAAATTGTCTTTGGACTTCCTCTGAATCTGTTGTTAAATTATTTTCTTAAGGAGACAAAGAATCTGAGAGGGAACTCCAAATTCCCTAGAAACAATGATCCCGTTTTATCCTCGAGCGAGCTTTGCTGCTGCCGGCTGGATGAGTGTATTCTTCTCACATTCATGTGTTGTCAAGTAGCCTCCAGTATGAGGCCAATTGGAAGTGGGAGACTTTGTGAAATGATTAGGTGATGAGAGAGGGAACCTTATGAACGGGTTTACTACGCTTACAAGGAGACCCTGGGGGGTGGGGGGGTTCACACACCCTTACCACCATGTGAGGATACAGTTTGAAGGCACCATTGTGAAGCAGAAAACAGGATTTCACCACCAGTATATACATCTGCCAGCATGTTCACTTTGGACTTCTTAGATTCTAGAACTAATTTAATAAGAAATAAAATCCCTGTTGTTTACGAGCTACTTTATCCATGATTTTTTTTTTTTTGGTACAACAGCCCAAATGGACTGACATTGACTAATCAGCCAAGTTCAGAGACTGGCCAGGTCACATGGCTAGTATGGTCAAAACTGATCTGGAGTGTTACCCATGCCTTCCTCTTATGTTCTGCTCTTTGAAGTGGTAAAGCAGTTTCTGTAGCTAGAGTGGCTGTGTAAGTCATGAAAACCAGGCTATGTCTAGAAAAGAGAAGGCAGTGCTATTAAGAAAATTACTGGGAGAACAAGGTTCACCTGTAGTGGCCAACCTGCCTCTCAGTTATGAGAAGCAGTGAAACCATTATCATTAGACGGATGCCAGTCAAGTGCATTACGGATATTTCAGAGAATGTAAAAATGTGTTAACGCTGACCTCCTACTATGTGCTAGAGACCATGCAAGGTGCTTTACATGCTTTGTCTCACTCAGTGTTCCCAAAAGCCTCTGGTATAAGTAAGTACATACCAGCTCCCTGACAAGGAAATTCACTGCTAAGGAAATCCAGGTACAGAGAAATCAGCCAGCAAATGACTCAGTTATGTTTAGACCCAGTTCTTCTGCCCCTCCCCCACCCCCGAGACTGCACCTTCATTAGGAAGAAGCCATGTGTACTGGGGAGCTAGGAGAGTCACAGAATTATGTGGCAGAGTTCCTGGCTCCCAAAGCTTTTAGATATTGACATGATTCCTTTATAACTGCCATGCAGTCATCAATTCTGCTTGTCAGAGGTCATCATATGTGTCTTCGGTAAATACTTTTCCAATGAATGACACAAATAACTCTAGCTTGTCCCAAGGCTTTGAGAGTTGCTGTGTCCCACACATATGGAATACACTGACATTTCTCTCATCTCCTCCAAGCACTTGAATGGTTTATGTTATCTCATCCTTTCCAATACCTTCATCTCTTTAAGCCCCAACATCTGGCATAGTAGGTGGTCCAGGGTAGACTGTAGCTGAACGTTTTCCTGTGTTCTGCCCAGTCTGCAGCCACTCAGACCCACGTAAACACACAGAGGCTTATATTAATTATGAACTGTATAGCCTACTGTCTTGGGCTTCTTGCTAGCTACATCTTACATCTTAAATTAACCCATTTCTACAAACCTATACTTTGCCATGTGGCTTGTGGCTTTACCAATATCTTTACATCTTGCTTCTCCTGGCGGCTCGCAGCGTCTGCCTTGCCTCTCCTTTCTCTTCCTGGTTATCTGTTTGGCTTTCCCGCCTGCTTCTAAGCTTCCTTGCCGTAGGCCAAACGGCTTTACTTATCAACCAATCAGAGCAACACATATTCACAGCGTCCAGAAGGACATCCCCAGCAGTAGACACAAAATGACCCCTGTTCTTCATGGTGTCTGAAGATGACAGTGGAAACAATTGGAACCAGTGAGGGAGGGGAGCAGCTGAAGGCAGGGGTGCAGACCGGAAAGCATGATGGAATGTGAACTGAAAAGTAAGGATGAAAAAGATTTTTTTTTTTTTGGTTTTTCGAGACAGGGTTTCTCTGTGTAGCTTTGCGCCTTTCCTGGAACTCACTTGGTAGCCCAGGCTGGCCTCGAACTCACAGAGATCCGCCTGGCTCAGGCTCCCGAGTGCTGGGATTAAAGGCGTGCGCCACCACCGCCCGGCAATGAAAAAGATTTTGAACAATGATGTAGAAAGATGAAGGGTGTTCCAGATGGGAGAAAATAAAGAAATGAAGGCCAGCAGGGGCCTTGGGAGAAAGAAAGAACCAAGCTGTCTTAGAAATATGCTAGAGGAGGCTAGGATGGGAAAGGCAAGCTCAGTCATTAGTGCTGGTTGGGAGTGTTTCATAAAAGAAGTGCAGCCTTTTGACCAGCTCTATACAGCTGAAGGTCACATACATAAGTCAGCATTTGCCTGCTGAAATGCACTTTAAAAAGTAATTATAGTACATTCTAGTTTTACAAATTAATGGGCTTTGTTGTGATATTTGCAAGTGGCCAATACTATGTTTTTATCACGGTCACCTTACTTCCCAGTAATTTTTAAATTTTGCTTTTATTGTTTTAGTCTCGGAGAATGGAACCTAGGGCCTGGCACATGCCAGGCAAGCAGTCTACCACAGAGCCGTCCTCCCAATCCTTATCTGTAATGCTTGGTTTCTGCATGTCACGTGACTCTTGTCTTTTATGTCTGGCTTATTTTGCTTAGCCAGATGTCCCCCACGTGTTCCTTCTATCTTTCTGTAAATGTTATAATTCCATTCTTTTTTATTTTATGTGTGGATAATACTCCGCTGTGCATACACACCCTATCTTCTTTATTGACTCATCTGTTTATGGGTACCTTGTCTGTCTCCGTATCTTGGCTTTGTGAACAGTGCCACAATAAACATGGGGTGTAGCCGATACCTTTGCATGCTGGCTTAATTTACTTTGTAAGACAACCTAGGAGTGATGTGGCTGGATCTTGTGGTAGAGGGACCACTATCCTGCTTTCCATAGCAGATACGTTCATTTAAGTTCCTGCTAGAAAAGAGAATGAACTTTGCTTCACCTCTGCAACCCCACAAGCATTTGTTGTTTTCTGGTAACAGTGATTTGGACTGCAATGAGCTGAAATCTCAATGTAGTTTTAATTTGTATTTCCCGAATGGCTAAAAATATTGAGCAGAAAATTAATTTTTAATGGCTGTTTGACTCATTAAGTCTGGTTTCTTTTACCTATTTTCATAACTTGACAAATTTTCAAGCTGTAGAATTTTAGCTTCTAAGATTGTACAAACTTCAGCAAGGACATTTTCTCTGATTTCTTTTTCTTAATTACAACTGGTGGAAGAGTAGGTCTCCAGGTATGAGATGACCTCCTCATCAAGACAGCAGCGAAAAGTCTGATGGACAGCTAGCAGCCTTCCACACTGCTGGCATCAATTAGAGCTTGGGGTGAAGAATAGAGTCTAAACACGTTGATCACACTGACAGTGGTGATCCAGGACCACAGAAGGTCTTCAGAAATGACAATTATCTGCATCACTTTCTGAGATTTTTTTTCAGCCAAATCTTACTTTGTATTTTGCCTATAATTTTTATATACACAAATTGGTCTAAAAACAATTTTTGAAGAGACAGAATCTTACTCAGTAGCTGCTTGGAAATTACTTGTACACCAGACTATCCTCACACTTGCGGCAATCCTCCTGTCTCTGCCTCCTTATTTCTGGAATGATAGGCATGAGCCATCCATCATACTTGGGTCCTGTGTTGTTTGATGAGTGATTCACTTGCATGGAGATCACCCGTATTAGGGTATTGTGTACCCTAATAAAGCTTGCCTGAGGATCAGAGGACAGAGCCAGCCACTAGTAGACATTGAGGCTAGACAGTGGTGGCACACACCTTTAATCCTATCGCTTGGAAGGCAGAGATCCTTCTGGATCTCTATGAGTTCAAGGCCACACTGGAAACAGAGACCGGCAGTGGTGACACACAACTTTAAGTACTGGGAAACACACAAGTCTTTAACCCCAGGAAGTGACAGCAGGACAGAGAAAGGTATAGAAGGCCCGAGGAGACAGGAACTAAGGCAGTTCAGCTGAGACCCTTTCTGGTGAGGACTCAGAGGATTTCAGTCAGAGGATTCGTGGATTGGTGAGGTAATCGGTGTTGGCTGTGGTTTGCTCTGCTTCTCTGATCTTTCAGCTTTCACCCCAATATCTGGTCTGGGTTTTTTATTAAAAGACCATCTAAGATTTGTCCAACACCCTTACATTTAAAGCCTGAATATGATCACGGGCCTGACAGCAAATGAAACTAATTTTTAAGCAGGAAAGAATTCTCACAAAACTGGTATATATTTTGGCTGGGCAGAGCCTCTGGAAATTTGAAGCTCGGCCCTATGTATGAGGTCAGACAGCAGTTCAGGAGGCCCATACTCTAACAGGACATACTAAGAGATGATGGCACGGGAAAGGGTCAGAAACTATACACACCCAACAGCTGGTTGGTCTAAGGAAAAGTGGATATATATAAAACTGTGTTTTAGGTGAACAACATAGTGCTTTGATATACACCTACATATAATTACTACACAAGTAAATTCATGTACTTACCTTGAAACATTACCTGATGTGTGTGTGTGTGTGTGTGTGTGTGTGTGTGTGTGTGTGTGTTCATGAAAAACACCTGAACTCTGTCATAGCAAATTTTCAGTATATGATGCAGCATTATTGATTATAAGTTAGGGCTCTAGACTTACTCACTCTACATAATTATAACTTTGTACATTTTATCGACTTACTGTAGTTTTCTCCACTTTATCTCCCTGGCAACCATGGCACTACCCTCTGTTTCTATATGTTTAACATTTTTAGATTTTATGTATTAGTGAGACCATACACTTTAAAAAATTATTTCTTTTGTATTTTGAGATTTAATAAAATTACATCATTGCCCCCTTCCCTTTCCTTACAAACCCTCCCATGGACCCCTCCTTGCTTGCTTTCAAATACATGGCATTCTTTTACACTTTCAGCATCACTTAAAGACACCAGTGTAGGCCTGGTGGTGGTGGTTTAATCCCAGCACTCAGGAGGCAGAGGCAGGCAGATCTTGGTGAGTTCAAGGCCAGCCTGGTCTACAAATATAGTGAATGCCAGGGCAGCCAGGACAGCCAGGACTGTTACAAAGAGAAATCCTGTCTTGAAAAATCACACACACACACACACTAAATAAATAAATAAATAAATAAATAAATAAATAAATAAATAAATAAACAAACGAAGGATGGAAGGAAGGGGGGAGAGAAATAGAGAGAGAGAGAGAAAGAAAGGAAGAAAGACACAGTGCAATTGTTGTCTGAATGAGGTGATACAGGTAGCTCATGGATCCAATATCTCAGCACTTGGGGAGAGAACAGCTCTAGTTTCTGCCATGCTACCTGCTACTTGAGGACTGGTAAGGAGCTCTGCTTTGCATCATTACCGTCCTCACCTCCAGCAGGGCTTCCTAAAGCTGATAAGTCACTAGTGTCTAGAGATAAGCAGACTGGAGGTGGGCCAGCACCAAAGGGCTCTTCAAGCTTCTCCTTATTATTGACCAGTGTAAAGTTTTATTTTTATAAAAATTTGTATTTGATGAATCTCTTGTCAAAGCTGCAAAGCATAATTCTGTCTCCAAGGAAAGGATTGTAGATACTGGTAACTGGCAGTACAAATGATTATAGAGTTCAGGAAATATCTGATATTCTCGAAATTAAGTATGTAATGAAGAAAAGTTACATAATTCCAAACCGACTTCATTAAATAAATATCTACCAAGTTCTTTAAATAGATATCAGTGTGCAAAATACTGTTTAACAAAGCAGATAAATGAAAAATATACATCCATCAAGTGTTTGCATGTAAAATATATATTTTATTCTTCTGCAAAATAACACGAGTTAACTCATTTCCAAATATCAATAAACAAACCAAAATTTACAGTATGGCCTGTATCTAAGTCTCTATTGCCACATCCAAATTTTCACAACCTTAGTAGCTTTTAATTGCCTACCAATTTACGATCTCATGGTCTTTATCAGATAAAGCTTTGGCATGGCCTGGCCTGACCTGGCACAACTGGAGTCTGGGCTCAGGGTCTCATGTGTTGGGTTGAGCTGCTCAGCTCTTGTCTATCTTTGGTGTTTTTGTGCAGAATTACTAACTTGGAGGAATCCGTTTCCTTGTGTCATTTGATCGAGGTCTTGCTGTTTAGCTGATCGCGGTCTACAAATCTCCAGTAGCCACTGTAGACCACGCTCATTATCTTGCCCGGAGACCTCTAAGAGGACAGCTCATTGAGGGAGCGCAGTTTCTTCTAGGTCAGCTGGAACATGTATCTCTGACTTTCTTTTCCTCAACTTGATGGAAAACAAATAAACAAAACAAAAAACAAAGCCTCCGCTTTAATGCGTTTATGACGGGAGGTCAGGCCTATCAGACAATGTCCCTAGTGTAGGGACCAATGGACTTGAAGCCATAACTACATCTGCAAAATTCCTTCATAGCCTAACTAAAATGGGATTTGACCATGTTGAAATGTGTGGGTATTGGAGGATTTATTAAGGCAACTCCGTAGCTAAAAAGGAGGTTTATTTTGGGGGGTAACTAACAGCTAGTAAAGGGATTGGTTACAGCATCCAGGAGAAGTGAAGTTTAGTACAGCTGGGTTCTCTGGAGAACTCTGCTCAGTCTACCATCCAGCATCCAGGATCACCAGGAACCAAGAGGAGCCGATACATCCAGATCTCAGGTCTTGAGGGTTCCTGTCTTGGCCCCTCCTCAGGGGCAGGTCATAGGTGGGCGTGACAGTTATCGGAAGCCTCACTGGGGGGTAGTACTTCCAGGTCAAAGCTGGAACAGCTACCTACTACATGTGGGTATCAGGAGCTAGGAACTGTGGGAAGCTATTAGAACTCTACCTATGCCTGAGTAGCGCAGACTTGTTCCATCAGAGGCTCATGGCATCACCAAAGGCAGACTCACAACAGACATGTATTGGATGAAATATACATTTCATGGGATGTGAAAGATTTCCAAAATGAAACTCTGGAGGACTGGGAAAACTATATTTTCATGAACTACCATGTGTGGTAGAAGGGCAAAGGGGATGACCTGAAGCTTGCAAGGCCTGTTTCTTCGGATTTCTTCCGGTGTATTTGAGATTTGAGGTTAAGATACTCATTCCTTGAGGTGTAGGAAGACATCTCTAAGATGAAGGTCTTTGACCTGTTTTAAGGGGAAGTCATCTAGATTATATAAACCTATTTTAGAGGCATCATAAAAGTGAAGCAAAAGAAATTTTATCTAGTGTGTGTGTGTGTTTTTTTTTTTTAATGTTCTCAAATGTTGGGAACGAGTGGGTATTTTGCAGTAGTAAAACCTAAATGCCATCACTGATTTAATTTGCCTACGGAGGATTGTTGTGGTTGGTGGGGCTGCTCTAGAGTCATGCAGTCTGCTGTGTCAGAACTGGAGTTATTAGGAGAGGCATCCAACCAAGGCCAGGCTTACTGGGTAATCGGTGCAGCCCTGTTTTGTGATTCTGAGTTGGTTCTTAGGAATACCACTGGACTGATCAAATACCTCCCTCCTGAGAAGGTTACTGCAGCAGAGTCCTGGCAAGAATTGATTGTGCTCTCAAACTAGCTTTTTTTCGTTTTCGTTTTGTTTGTTTGTTTGTTTGTTTTGTTTTTTTGAGACAGGGTTTCTCTGTGTAGTTTTGGTGCCTGTCCTGGATCTCTATCTGTAGATCAGGCTGGCCTTGAACTCACAGAGATCTGCCTGGCTCTGCCTCCCGAGTGCTGGGATTAAAGGTGTGTGCCACCACCTCCTGGCTTAGAGAGGCTCTGTTTAATTTACAAAGATGTGAGCAAAATTCAGGGTCTACAAAGGATAATGAGTTAGTTCTCTAGGCTCAACAGGGAAAGAGAAGAGGAACATGGGGTTGTGAACCTGGAATGGGATTTTTGGAAAGGGTCTCTGACAGGATTGTGGATTGGGGTACAAGTTGTTACCAATCCATGGAAGATAGGTAGAGGAATAGAGGGGCTTGATCTCTTCTTATCACTCTCTTTGCTCATTAATTATTTGTCAACATGATACAAGCTTGGGTCATCTGGAAAGAGAAAATCTCGACTGAGAAAATTGTCTCCATTAGAGTAGCCTCTAGGTAAATCTATGGGACACTTTCTTGATTTTTTTTTTCTTTTTCAAGACAGGGTTTCTCTGTAGTTTCGGTGCTTGTCCTGGATCTTGCTCTTTAGACCAGGCTGGCCTCAAACTCACAGAGATCTGCCTGACTCTGCCTCCTGAGTGCTGGGATTAAAGAAGTGCGCCATCACTGCCTGGCCACTTTATTGATTAATGACAAATGTGGGTGAGTGTAGTTCATTGTGGAGGGTGCCAGCCCTGGGCAAAAGTTCCTGGGTTATATACAAAAGCCAGTTGAGCAACCCATGGAGCACAAGCTATCGAGTATCATTTACTCATGGCCCCTGCTTCAGTTCCTGCCTTCAGGTTCCTGATTGAGTTCATGCTGCAACTTCCCTTCATGATGGATTGTAAGAAGAAATCAATCCTTTCCTCTCCAAGTTGTTTGTGGCCATAGTGTTTGTCAGGTCACAGCAACAGAAACCAAAGTAATATACCACTTGTTTTATCTCTAGTCATAGGAAAAGCACCTGCTGGACCAGTCATCAGAAGTCAGATTCCTGAGGCAAGAATGGGGTAGAGGAAGGTAGGGAGATCTGGAAAGGTAAACCAGACATTCAGCACAGTCACCAAAGCCATGTGTCTGGAATGTGTCAGGCCATAGGCTCTGTGACTCATGAAATCTGTGTCTTCCTCCTGTGGCTTCACGGAGGGATTTAACACATTTAGTCACAGCCTTCTCTAATTATGTGCTGGTGCTGATGTGTATGTCTGTCTTTCCGGCTATCATATAGCCTCCCTGAGAGTGAGAGCTGCTATCCTATCCATTTTTGCTTCATCCACAGCAAGTGATTATCAAATGCTTGTGCCGTTTACATCTAAGTCCTCAATGGTGAACTGTTATTGAAGCCCTACAAATACACTGTGTAACGGGGATATACACAAATGCACAGTACTCTCCTTGCTTTCAGACATGCTCTGTGCTCTATGAATTGTTTCGGGGAGGGTGGAGTAGGGAGTTTACTTACCCCCACTGCTCCCAAACTTCTGATCCTGACAAGAAGAAAAAATCTTTCTGTTTCCACTTTCCATTATAATTAGAAGTCATCCGTTTCAGGTGGGACCGACTGCCCATTCTGTAGAGTGAACGCTAAAACCTGTCCACCAAAGAGGGGTGGCGAATGCAGGACAAAGGACGCAGCTCAGAAGTATGAGTAATTCCAGTGCTGTCGGCTGCCTGTGGAGTTCAGTGGCCTTGGGATGAGATGGGAGGCTTTGCCTTTATGCCATCATCACGTGGGGTCTTGACTGCCAAGCAGGGACCCGGGTGTGCTTAGTTTATGGAAAAATTGTTATATTTTACTTTTTGACATTTTCAAAGCCCTAGGTAACGATGCATGTGGTCAGGGTGATTGATGATAATTGTTTGGGTTCCGGTAGAATCACAGGCTGTAGAATCATAGGCATTGCCAGTCTTGGGGGGGGAGGAATGTAAATGTCATAATTTGCTTAATTGTTTTAGCATGCATTTCTTCCACATGTCTGAAGGCAAATGTAATTGAGGGCTGTGGTTTCTGGGGCATGGCCAGCCGCGCAATGTGACTAACAACTGGGGAAAATATCATGAGTTGTCACATGCTAGAAGATCTTTTATCTTTTTATTTACCTCTCTTGCAAAACTGAAAGTTTTTTTTCCTTTTCAGTATTTAAGTGTGTTACTGATGAATGAAAGAAGTTCAAAAAGAACCATTGAATTACCCTATCTAAAAAAAACCAAAAACAAAAACAAAAACAAAACTCATAAAATGCATTTTCAAGTCCTATGGCTGGAGTACTCCATCCCAGAGTTTCCTATTTCAAAATTGAATTTGCAAAAAGAGAACAGCTCTTGAAATTCTTTAAACATTTCAATGATGATAAGGGCCTTTTTTCAAGCAAAACCGTGTCAGGAAATTAAAATACTAGTTTGAAGTCATAATCTCTTCTCGCCTAATGCTCTAGAACATAACTCTCTTCAGAACTCCTGAGAGCAGTGGGTGATGTGACCCCTGGTTTCATATGCTATTTCTTAATGTCAGGACAGGAAGTTCATGATCTCAAGGTAAGGTTCAAAACCAACTAGCCCCTCCCATCCCCTCGCTCCCTCCCATAAAGATCTCTTTACTCTGGAAACAAAGTAGGAAGCCGCCCAACTCAAGGCTCCTGGCTCTTCCTGGTCTGGGAAGAACTGTAGAGGATTCTGTTAGGATGTTTCCTGGTATCCCAAGGGCCTGTGAATGGCGTAGCAACTCCCATCTTTGAGCCTGGTGCATCCTGCAACCAGAACCTACTACTGGTTTCGAGGCTCTTCTGTTGCTCTACCCTATTCACATTTCTCTCCCACTGTACACAGGACTCGCAGATATTTTTGTCACGTTGAAGACCAAGAGTGTATGTAAGCCGGTATGTAAACAAAACCAGTTACTGTGGGCCCAGCAATTTGGAAGAAGTCGCTGCTAAGCTGTATTGACTCTCTAGCCCACTTCCCGGGTCCTGCTGCTTAGCCCCAGGGCAGCCAACTCAGCCACGGAAGCAAATGGAAAGTCTGTTCCAACAATGGCTGGAGGAAAGTTTCCAGGAGTAACGCCAGAACCACCCCCTAAGACAAAATCAGATTTCAGAAAACAGAGAAAGGAAGTAAGGCTAGGACAGAGCTCCCAACGTTTTTGGGAATTGGGTAAGGGCTTTGAATGGTGGGAAAGGTTATCCAAATAGCTGCTTGTAAGTAAAGAATACGGACTTTCTTCTTCAAGAGGAAAATCTAAAGTTTACATTGTATCCCAAAGGCGACAAAACTATTTTGAGACATTATTGTCAAAAAAGTAGGTTTAGTGTTGAAGGTGGAGCTTGGTGGTGAGGTGCTTGCCTAGCATTTGTGAGATCCCAGGTTTAATCCCCAATACCATTAAATACATTGAAATAAGTTTTAGTTAACTCATTGATCAATCAATTTAACAGTGGGGGGGGGGGATGAAGGATGAAGGAGAAGAAATAAGGACAGAGACGCTTTATCCATTTTCCTTAAGACATGAACTTGGTGAAAGTGGTGTCTGGGGATATCATCGCTTCTAGATAATATGCTGTTGCTCTAAGCTCCAGGAAGTCAAGCAATGATGAAGCACAATCATTTAGCTAGCAAGGATCCCAGTTAGCTTTGGGATGCTGTTCCAACTGCATAAATGAACATTCTCTCCTTTAGTTCCTTGTTACGCTTGTGAGTGTATGTGTGCCTGTGTGTGTGTGTGTGTGTGTGTGTGTGTGTGTGTGAGTGTGTGTGTGTACACTTTGCAATCTGCATGCTAGCACCCAAAAATATTTGGATAATATAAGTATTAGTGATTTGGAACTTTTTTCTTACCTATATTTTGTGAATACTTACAACGAACATGTCTTAATTATGTAAGAGCATGAGCAATAATTTAAATGACTTTCACGGTATCCACGGAATCATTTATCATATTGTTACATCCCACAGGAACAACTTCATTGCTGCTGGACAAAGGGCACCAGATAAGGGCTATGAGTGGCAGATTGAGAGGGACTGGATATTAATTTATCATGTCCACAGCCATTGTACTGCAAATTGACTTGTTCATAGTAACTATTGAGATAACCTGATGCAATCAGTGAATAGAACATAATTCTAATAGAGACTGATTTCCATGTGAAACCATTTCTAATATTTGTTCAGCTAAGTGCCTTTACTCATCTAAAGTACTGACTGACAATATCACCATCTTTTCTGCTCATCTCCACAGATGCAGAGCAATTTCTGCTTTGAAAATCTTTGGTCCTAAAGGAACATGAGCCAAAGGCTTGGTTGCCAGCCTGGGGCATTGGTGGAAGGTGATGGGATCTATAAGAAGTGAGACCTTGGGGAAGGAAGTCCAGTCATTAGGAGTGTAGCCCCCTTCCTCCCTCCTCTTTTTGCTTCCTGTCTGCAGCGAGGTGAGCAGCTATTTCTGCAGTGTGCTCACACCATGTTGTGCACCACAGGCCGGAAGACAGCAGGGTTGAGTGACCAGGGATTGAAACTCTGAAACCACGAAGCCCTTTCCTCCTTATAACTCGAGTTTCTCAGCTATTTTGTGGCAGTGGTAGAAAGCTGACTAACAGTTGTCCAGGTGACAGTCATCTTGGAGAACATTCTCAGGTGCCATGTTAGCCGTTCGCTAGACATGTCTAAAATGTTGGGGGAAAAAAATCTTACTTTTTTATCAGTTATTTTTTTTTTTATCATATTCCGTAGAAGCTGTTCAGTGCTATTCAAGGCAAAAGTCTTCATTTGTCTTTATTCACAAAGGATCTAAAACTGAACACTAACCTGCTCTCCCCAAAGCCCAAGTATAGGATTCTCCCTCAATCAACAACTCAGAGTACAAATTTCAGACTTTTCATAGATTCTAAATCTCTTGACAGATTCTGGACTCTCCGAAGAGAGAATCTCTTTATCGTCTTTAGCCATATTTCCCAAAGCCCGGCAGAAGGAATGGCCACCCAAATGGCTGCTGGAAGGCAATTTCCCAGGCACTCAGAGTTTTCCATGCCTCGGGCCAACCACCGAAAACTTATACTGCTTGGATGTTATTTTCTTTGCCCCATTCAGAACTGCTTCTCCTCTGGCTGTAAAGGAGCATTCTGTTTTCATCAGGGGACAGTAAAAATCACCTGTCCTATTCTGTGCTTCAAGGTGTCATCATCCACTTAGAACAAAACACACAGAGCAAAATCTTACTTGGAAATTTCTCTCTCAAAATAGTAGTATGAAAAGAAAATAAAGAACTGAATAAAACTATTGATTAATTTCCTTCTATCTATGATAGCAATTTTTGTGGAAGGCAAGGAATTGGTTGGGGCCTTGAGGATCACACTAGTGTCTTCTGTCTGGCTTTCTCACAGGTTTGCCCATGTTCCCCGTTGGTCAGACTTGGGTATACTGACCCATTCTTATCCATTGTCTCAGTCTGACTCTTATTCTGAAGCCCAGTTTCCTCCTTTGGGATCCACTTTTTCTGCTGTCATAAAGACTGCTTAGGAGACATCAGAAGCAGAACTCCTAGAGATGGACCATTTCAAGAGCAGCTCGTTACCACAACCAGAAAAACATAAAGTTCTTTTTAACCGAAGGGCTAGTTTTCTTTTTCTTTCCAAATGAGGCTAGATAAAACCAGCCTGACTTATGTGGCTTTATTCTGTTCTTGACTGGCTATGGGAGTACCACTCTTTTTCTGGTCATATGGAAGTTCCCAGGAAAAATGGTGTTGTTCATTTTAGGGTCTGTTGTCATTTGGTTATGGCTAAACTAACACATTACTCCCAGGCTCATGTTTGGATTGTGTTAAGAGGCAACAGGATCTTTAAGAAGCAGGGTCTATTGGGTAGTCCATCAGTTCATACTCTCAGAAGGGATTAAGGTAGTTCCCATACGACCATGAGTAAATACTCAGAGTGGAGTTGGTTCGAGAATAGTAAGATGAGAGTCCCTCTATGCTCTGGCTTCCTGGATTAACATGTAGTTTCTTTTCCATAGCCACCCCTTCCATTTATGGCACCATCCACCATGAAGTCATTGAGTCAGTGGGGAGCCTCATTGATCTGAGGCCATGCTGTTTGGGCTTTTAGCTTCCAAAATAGTGAGCTAACTAAACCTCTTTTCTTTATAACTGTATAACCTCAAGTATTGCATTACAGTAAAAGAAAACAGGCTAATAAAGAAATCATCATAATATAAATATCTTTACAATAAATTTCAGTTCATCAGCTGAAGTTTAGAACATGTCAAAGTCTTTAAGAAATGTACCACACACATACATACACGGTATTATGCAAGTATATTGTGACACCAGATCACACTGATTGCTATCAATATTACTATTTTAATGTTTAGACAGCAAGTTGTTTCAGAACTGAGGAACTAGCAAATTCAATGATTCTGCAATTTGTTTCATCTCTTGTTTCTTCCACTGCCCCAAACAAAAATAAAATAAAATGAAACCTACAAAAAAAAATTAAGCTTTGATCATGGAGCTGCAAAGATGCTTTGATACCTACTGTTATGAAAATTATTTCAATTTGTCATTAAGTAACTATTCCCAGTTATGTTGCAAGAACTACAATCTCATTATTCTTTTACTCTCATTTTTATTGTTAAGTCCTTTCAAATTCTCTGTGGACAGAGATGAACCAGAAGCAAACCTTAGAACAGACAAACCAAATAGCCGTTTCCCCACCCCGCTCTTCTGTATGTGGGACTTTTCTAAATTACATTAGGTGAAATCAGAATTATCTACAAGTTTCTTCTGGTCAAATGAGAGATAGGTACTACAACCTTCATTGTAAAATATATCTTAAATTTGAAGACAAATTCTACTCTTTAAAGTGGTCAGTAAATTGAATCATCTACCTAAACATTTAACTAAGAACTATCTTTACTACTAGGCAAATATATATACTCCATGTAAATTATGTAACATATAATGCACATTTTCTATCTAATATTCCAAGTGCAAAAATGTATGTACATATATGTATGCATGTAGTATAACCTGATCTTATGTTGGAATCTATGTACACATATAGTATAAGCAGATCTTATCTTGAAATCTATGTATGCACATAGTGTAAGCAGATCTTATGTTGAAATCTAATCAGAGATTTGGAGTCATTCCAGGCCATCAAGTATCATTAAAAAGCACTGGAAAGTATACCATCCTCTGAACTTTCACATTCTGGTTTTAATTCTAGGTAATCAAAAGTTGGACATGCTAAGCCCAGATGTATACCGTGTGTTATATTCTGCTTAAAGTAAACAAATAAAACTGTGGGTGTCTACATAGATATAAACTCTTACTCTCACTGTTTTGTTGCCAATTAGACATGAAATAGGTTGGGGCACCCAATGCACATCAATGTTAGCTCCCTTCAGCAGCTTCCAATTCCCTCACAGTCTTAAGTTTCTATTTATAGACTTCGTGAAAAAGACATTAGGGATAGATAATTCATCATGTCCTTTACAAAGCACCAATTTATGAAACAGGGAAGCGCTGATGACCTAAGAGAAACAAAACACTGCACAGTTGAACCTTTTCCCCCATCACAGGAAACCGAGGACAGAATCTTGTCAGGGCCGTGAGGGAC
This sequence comes from Peromyscus melanophrys, assembly GCA_902168415.1. Taxonomy (NCBI): domain Eukaryota; kingdom Metazoa; phylum Chordata; class Mammalia; order Rodentia; family Cricetidae; genus Peromyscus; species Peromyscus melanophrys. The sequence goes on from CABHPR010148721.1 coordinate 30,485, forward strand.
AAAGAACAGTTCCTAGGGACTGTACCTTTAACACGCTCCACAAAGTTTTTCTGCTGCTTTTGTTTCTAATCAGAAAAGTGATCATCCAAACACAAAATTGTACATTGAGTGGAGTAGATAACACTTACACATTTAATAAAGACATTTAATAAAGACTATTTTGTGTCCAAAATAGCTTTATGGACACAATGAATAAATTCCAACTGAAACGAGCTGCATGTAAAGAGCATTGAAAGTAATTGTAGATGTCATTAGTCATTTGAAAATGAGATGAAGCCAGTAAGATCACTGACAAAACAAGATGGTGAAGGACTTCCGTGTTGATGCTCTGTTCTCAAACCACTTACATCACGGAGGACCAATAAACCTTGGACCGGAAACCAAATATAGTATTCCACATATTCCTCATCCTCCACAAATACTGAAAACTCATTTCATCCCTTGGTGGCTTGGACTAACAAAGCAATGTCAATGAGGAATATTGCATCAATATTGTTTATACTAGGTACGTGTCTGTGTGTATGTGGGTGTGCGCGCAAATGACTTATTCTCCTTCAAATAGTGGAGTCCATCTACAGCCTACATATTTCCCCCTTCATCAAAGTATATAGTCTTGCATTTGACTCACAAGAATGTCTTCTGAGTGAGAAGAGCAATAAAATGGTGAAGGCATTGTTAGGAGACCATGTTCATCTCTAAATTAGACAGGCATACATTCATTTTCCAGGATTGACATTCAATATGCAATTTTGATAGTGCGTTTTTTCAGATGTTCCACGCTGCAAGAACTTTAGACTTTCTAGTTAGCAAAAGTAATGATTTTTTTTTCTCCTGAATTATTGACCAACGGTACCAGCATGGATTCTCATTTCCAGATGTGCTAGCTGTGGAGTGACTACTGGAAGCCTTCCTGATAGGTCAGCCTGAAACTAGACAGCAAAGGTGTCGAGAGGGTGTCACCAGGGTATCATCATCCGTGAATTGAAGAACCAGTTTACAACTGCTACAAGTGTCTGTCTTCCCAGACTTAACACAAGCCATTCTGACACCAGACAAGATAGGGGGACACCCAAATAACCCAGAGATGGGACAGACCTTTGCAACTCTTAGGATACATCGCTATTACTTTACACTCCCAACATGGTTTATGGTTGAGTTGTTTTAATTTAAAAGGTAAGTGAAATCTTTGGGGGTCGGCGTGAACTGTGGAATACCCTTAAGCTGATGGTGGCTGTTACTACTTTTGAAGAAGCAAAAGTTCAAGGAAGGATTCAGATGAACTCCCACAGTGGTTCAAGGATCTCATTGTGACAAGATACAACATTTTCTTCTAAAAACCAGCTAATAAGAACCCAGAGGGAGTTATAGGACAAAAATAGTTCTTCCTATCAGCTGATACACTGCTGTTTACATACGTCCAGTACTCGTGTTGGACAGGGCCTGGTGGCAGATATCAATTAGTAGTTTTTCTCTAAGACTCATTTGGTGAATGCTGATGGCTTTAGTCCCAGGAAGAATGGAGTAAGTAGGAGTGGAATTCACTGTCATGGTTGGATGCAGTGATTTCTTAGAGCAAGAGCTAGAAGGGTCCCTCAGGAAACAGCACAGGAACAGAGCCTTGAAAGACGATGAACTTTGGAACAAGAGGGGAAAGACAATGAGAAGAAAGCACATTCTCAGAAGCAAGGGCTCTGTAGATGGGTAGAAACCAGAGGAAACGTGCAGGAAAGCGGGGCTCTGTGAAATAAAGTGGTTTTTTTTTTTTTAAATCAACTAGAACATTTTGAGCATGACTGAAAAAGATCAAGTTCAAGAGCTAGGCTGCAGTGAGAACAAAGGAAGCGTCAGATGCTGGGTCCATGCATTTGTTTGTTAATTTGAACTGAAACCATCTCTAACAGGGAATGCTGCTTCAAAATCAGGTAAAGCATGCTGGCCTGCTTGGTAGGAGTTACAGTGTGAGGACAATATGGCAATGACCTTCAGTCTTCATCGCTGGCCCACTAAGACACCTTTCAAGACATTTCCCCCTAATTGTTGTCTCTAAGTCTACCTCATAAAATTTTATCTTATCTTACTTATCTTATCTTATCTTTATCTATCTATCTATCTATCTATCTATCTATCTATCTATCTATCTATCTATCTATCTATCTAGTGTGTGTGTGTATGCACATGCATGCATTTGTATGTGTACTCATGTATTCTCCGGTGCATATCTGGACATCAGAGGACAATTAGGGGCATTAGTTTTTTCCTTCTACCATGAGGGTTCTGGGATGCCTTTATCCACTGAATTAAATTGTCAGTCTACAACATTAATATGAATTAATAATGCATTTTATGTGCTGTCTATCTATCTATCTATCTATCTATCTACCTATCTATCTATATCTATCATCTATCTTCTATCCTTCTACTTTATACAGAACTTTTTTTGTTTGGCTCTTACAAAACTCTTTCCTTAGGATAACATCATCTCCAAGGAGGATTCATGGGGTAAAAGGTGGGCAAAATGGGGAGAAGTGGTCAGAGAGTTAAGTGCACCCAGGATATATCAGAACTGTGCCCATCTCATCCCCTAGGCCATCATTTCCAGGCCAGGAAACGCTTTTGATTGAAGCTATGACCCAGAACGTCTTTGCCAGAGGCATTATTTTCTGGGCTTGCTATATCCTATGGCAGAGCAAGGCATACAGGTGGAAGAGTTAAAGGCTCCTGGAGATCTAGCCAGGGAACATTGGCTTGACTCCCTTGCCCCCCAATTGGGTAATTCTCTGGAGCGTTTGAATACTGTAGCCCAAGCAAGACTGAATGCCACTCAGCTTGAGGTACTTAGCTTAATAACAAGCCCCTCATTGGCTGAATCCTATTATCATCTTCTCTTCTCTTGTTCTCTGTGGACAGGTCCTGAAAGCATCTAGCAGACAAGCTGAGGCAAGTCTTCCTCATCTCAGGAAGGTTTGGGGAGGGGATGCTCACTTCTAAACACTCAGTGTCTTCTTCATCTCAGGAAGGCTTGGGGAGGGGATGCTCACTTGTAAACACCCAATGTCCTCCTCATCTCAGGAAGAGGATGTTCACTTCTTCTTCTTTTTTTTTTTTTTTTTGGTTTTTCGAGACAGGGTTTCTCTGTGTAGCTTTGTGCCTTTCCTGGAACTCACTTGGTAGCCCAGGCTGGCCTCAAACTCACAGAGATCCGCCTGGCTCTGCCTCCTGAGTGCTGGGATTAAAGGCATGCGCCACCACCGCCCGGTGGATGTTCACTTCTAAACACTCAATGTCTTCCATCTCAGGAAGGCTTGGGCAGGAGATGCTCCCTTCCAAACACTTGATGCATAGACTCCTTTTCTGTTTGTTACAGACTAGAGGTCTTACTCTAATTTGGGAGTTCTACAGTGGTTTTGCTCCTGGGGACATTTGCCAATTTCTAGAGCCACTTTTCTTGGTGACAGAGGGTGGAGGGGAGGTACTCCCTGCATTTACTGGGTAAAGCCCAAAGCTAATGCTGAACACCCTGCAATGAACAGGACACTTTCACACAGAAGAGAGTATCTGGCCCCAAATATCCAAGGTTAAGATACTCTGCTCTCAATTTACTCACGTTAGAGGACAAGTTTCACACAATTTTATTTTCTTTCTGTTACATTAGCCTTGAAATGTAGCATAAGGCAAAACTATTCATTTAAAAATATTAAATGGTAGGTCACTGAAGTATAAAGATGAAAAAATATAGTCTGGAGACTTTTACTTTATCAGAAAATAGTAATTTCTTATTTCAAAAGTGATTATCTGCCATGTCTGCATGAGCATCCCTCAGGTCTCCCTGCAGTGGAGTTCACCGGGAGGTGATCTGCTACATCTTGTTTCCATCACTGGCAGAGCTTTCCTACTTTCTTATCTCCTTTAATTTCCTCTAGTGTGCTTGAACCCTGAGTAGCGGCTGAGATAAAGCCATCCGACATTATTAAGAGCTTGGTGAGTATTTAGCATAGGAGGACATTTTCAGAAAGGTAACTTTCCAAGTCTGGAATCCAATGAAGAGCTGTATCCTGTTAGAACCAGAGGATCTGCTGTCACCCCCTCCCCCCAGTCATAACAAACAGTAGGTCGCTGGCATATTTAGATCATTTTTGCTGAGGAGAATCAACAGTTATTGCCAACTGTGAAAGGGCAGATTTAATGACTGATGGAAAAATCGTGCGGCTTTGTCAGCTCATGTAAATAATAATTCATCAAAGAAACATGTGTTGATGAGTTCAGTCTGGTTTGAATTTCAAGCAAAGTGCATTCCTGGGAAAGAGCTGAAGTACCTGAGCCTCATTAAAGCATCTCCAGGACATTATGCAAGCATATAAACTATCTTTCCCAGGGCATGCAACGAATCTTATCAAAAACAACAAGAATATTCATGCCCAGGGAACAATAAAGGCTGCCTCGGCTCACTCCGAGAAAAACACATGGAGATGCCTGAGAATGTCTGGTACATGCTCCAGAAACACCAATGAGCTCACTTTTCTAACAAAGGAATCACGAGTATCTACCAGACACTAAGGCAAGTGACAAGGGTTTTCTGATCACCTCCCTCTGATGACCCTTGACCCTGAGAGAGAAGACAATGCTGTATTTTCTCTGGTAAGCATTCCAGCCATGGGCTACCCCAGTCCTAAGACCCTCTGTGCTGCTAGTGAATTGACAGGGTCTGACATGCCAGCTTGTGTGTCTGGCAGCCAGGTGTCTTGGTGTGGGTGAGACAGGAGCTAACAGAATTGACACACGGGAATATTACTCCCAGATGCTCCCCCCGGAGAAAGAACAGCTTCCATTCACTAACCTGTCTTTTCAAAGTAAGCCCCGTGACATGTGTGCTGAGATTAGTGAGCTCTCTGAGAAGAAGCAGTGCATCATGGGTGTTGTTTCGCCAGGAAAAATAAGCATTCCTAATTGGCTCTGTTCTATTCCTCAGCCAAAATCAGTGGCCTGTGTCAGGAGGTCATCCAAGGCAAATTAAAGAAGCAATCTTGATGTCAAGGAGATAAGAAAGAAAAGAGCACAGTGAGGACATATGGTGTTGATTTGGAACTGGAGAGAAACCTGAGCAAGCTGAGACAAGCCACGGATAGCCGTGGCCCCTGTCAGAAAAGCCTGTGTGGAAAATGCCACCAAAAGTTGATTTTCTTTGTGTCAGAGCCACAGTGGTAGCTGCTGCCTTACAGGTCTCCAACTTTCCCACGTTGAGTGGAGATATTTATCAGTCAGGCTATTCTGATTCTCATATTTAGGAAACTCTGGTGTGAGCTGACTGTAGGAGCTTTCCCCAATTCGTCAGTTCTGTTGATTTCTCTTCATTCTCCATTTCTTCTGAACTTGAGAATGTAATGGTTGTTGTCATAATTGGTTTTATGTTTCTAGATTTTCTAGATTCTTGAAAATGGTAGATGTGATACATTGAGTGGCACTTAGCATATCTAAATCTAGGTTGATAACCAACAGCGCAAGGAAAGGCCAAAAGAGATTCTGCACACTCACATTGCACCCTGCAGATTTCAGGGCTATGAACTCAAGAAGACAATGTTCTTTATCCCTTACTCAGTGTCTAATAGGGAAGTATGACTCATCTTTTGATGATAACAATTTTATGTTATTCAAAAAAATTTTAGAATACATATATGAATGTATTCTATCTGGATCATTACCCCCACTCCACATTCCATCTCCTGTGTTCCCACGGCTCCCTCTCAAATTCATGGCCTCTTTCTTATTATTTTCACACACATGTGCATGTATGTGTGTTTGTGTGTGTGTGTGTGTGTGTGTGTATGTGTGTGTGTGTGTGTGTGTGTGTGAATGCAACCTACTGAATCCATTTAATGTTGCTCATATGAATGTATTTTTAGGGGTGACCGTGGTATTAGAAAATCAATTAGGGGGTTCATCCCTGGGGAAGATTGATGTTCCTTCTCTTTTTTTTTTTTTTTTTTTTTTTTTTGGTTTTTCGAGACAGGGTTTCTCTGTGCAGCTTTGCTCCTTTCCTGGAACTCACTTGGTAGCCCAGGCTGGCCTCGAACTCACAGAGATCCGCCTGGCTCTGCCTCCCGAGTGCTGGGATTAAAGGCGTGCGCCACCAACGCCCGGCAATGTTCCTTCTCTTAGCAATCACTAATTGCCTATAGCTCTTCATCTAGAGATGAGGCTTTGTGAAATTTCCCAAGTCCACATTGACATGTCAGCTGGTGTTGCCATTGTTCAGGTCTTTATTGTTGAGATTTCATGGTATAGCTTCCCTCTCATAAATGAGGACACATTCCCACAGCAATCATCCTGGTCAACTGGCTCATACAATCTGCCTCCTCTTCCGTGACATTCCCCAAGCCTTAGGCATAGGGCTTGTGTTGTAGATGAATCAACTGGGGTTAGGGACTCCATGGTAATGTGTTCTCTGCATTTTGATTGGTTGTGGCTTTCTGTACTGGTTTCTGTCGGTTGCATGAAAAGTTTTTGGTGTTTTTTTTTTTATTTTATGAGGGCTGAGAGAGATATTTATATGTGGGTATAAGGAGAGGTATTTATAAAGGAACTAAAAATACTGGTTTAATGAAATGGTAGTAGTGGATTATCTTCTAAATTCCATGTCCTCATTAGGCATGGGTATTAAGCTAAATTTAGTATACGGTGTCAATTCCCTCCTATTGAGTGGTACTAAAGTCCAGTTAGATGGTTGTTGGTTACCACCAAGGTATGAGTGCCACTATTTCATCTTTAGGGATAGTTTGCACACTGGTCATTGTGTGGGTCACTGGCTTTACAGCTGTGTGGGACTACTGATTGCTTTTCTCATTTGTCAGCCTGTATAATACCTTCTACACTATGAGAGTCAGTCTTCTGGGACCAGGAGGATTCCATGTCAGGTCCAGCTGGATTTTTCCAAGTCCTATATGTGAAGCCTGTGGTGTCTGTACCAATAGGGACTTACTTTCAAATTCTGGGAGGTTACCAAGGAAAATGGCAATAGTTTATATTGTTTGGATTCCCCTGACCAACAACTCAAAAGAGCTTTCTCGTACCTGAAACTAGAGTCTTTGTTAGGTAATCTATGGCTCCTAGGAAAAGCATTATCACCTTAAATGACAGAACATCATTCAAACTATATGTGTGTGTGTATATATATATATATATATATATATATTCCTATATATGTATATGTATATATAGTGTGTAATTTTAGGTAAACATACGATGATTCCCCATGGCTTTTCCAAACATCTTTAACATCATTTATTTTTCTTCCCTCACTTCTTTTTTTTTTTTTTTTT
>CABHPR010148722.1:0-13128 GCA_902168415.1 Peromyscus melanophrys
CTTACATTTTAATTAGCCCATAATTCTTATTTAAGTTCAGTCATGTGGCTTGGTACCTTTTCTCAGTTCTGCCTTGTCATCTTGCTTCCTCTGGTCTGGCTGGTGACTCCTGACTCAGCCCTCCTCTTCCCAGAATTCTTCTCTCTGCTTGCCCCGCCTATATTTCCTGCCTGGTTACTGGCCAATCAGTGTTTTATTTATCAACCAGTCAGAGTAACACATATCTACAGCATATAGAACGACATCCCACAGCAATTGTGTGGAACAATTTGAGTATTGGTATTAGATCTTCTTTGAAATTCTGGAGGAATTCTGAACTGAAACCATCTGGCCCTGGGCTTTTTTTGGTTGGGAGACTTTTAATGACTGCTTCTGTTTCTTTAGGTGTTATAGGTCTACTTAAATTGTTTGTCTAGTCTTTATTTAAGTTTGATATGTAGTACCTATCAAGAAAATTGTCCATTTCTTTTAGATTTTCCAATTTTCTAGAGTACAGCTTTTTGAAGTATGACCTAGTGATTCTCTGGATTTCCTCAGTGTCTGTTATTATGTTCCCCTTTTCATTTCGGATTTTTTAAATTTGGATATTCTCTCTCTGCCTTTTGGTTAGTTTGGATAAGGGTTAGCATATTTTGTTGATTTACTCAAAGAACCAACTCTTTGTTTCATTGATTCTTTATATTGTTCTCTTTGTTTCTATTTTGTTGACTTCAGCTCTGAGTTTAATTATTTCTTGCCACTCTGCTCCTCCTAGGTGAGTTTGCTTCTTTTTGTTCTAGAGCTTTCAGGTGTGCTACTAAGTTGCTAGTGTGAACTTTCTCCAAATTCTTTGTGTAGGCACTTAGTGCTATGAACTTTTCTCTTAGCACTGCTTTCATGGTGTCCCTTAAGTTTGGGTATGTTGTGCATTCATTTTCAATGAAATCTAGGAAGTCTTTAATTTCTTTATTTCTTCCTTGACCCAGTGGTAATTCAATTGAGTTTTTCAGTTTCCATGAGTTTGTAGGCTTTCTTTAGTCTATGTTTGTTGCTGAATACTAACTTTAACCAATGGTGACCTGATTAAGATACAGGGGATTATTCCAATTTTTTTGTATCTGTTGAGATTTGCTTTGTGTCTATGTGATCAATTTTAGAGAAGGTTTTGTGAGGTGCTGAGGATAGGTATATTCTTTTGTGTTTGGGTGAACTGTTCTGTAGATGTCTGTTAAGTCCATTTGAGTCATAACATCTGTTAGTTCCCTTATTTCTTTGTTAAGTTTCTGTCTGGCAGACCTGTCCATTGGTGAGAGTGGGGTGTCTCCCACTATTAATGTGTGGGGTTTGATGTGTGATTTAAGCTTTGGTAGTTTTTCTTTCACAAACATGAGTGCCCTTATATTTGGAGCATAAATTTTCATACTGAGACTTCATCTTGGTGCATTTTTCTTTTGATAAGTATAAAAAGTCTTTCTCCATCACTTGATTAATTTTCGTTTGAAGTGTATTTTGTTAGATGTTAGGATAGCTACACCAGCCTGCTTCTTAGGTCTGTATGATTGGAAAATCTTTTCCCACCTCTTTACTTTGAGGTAATGCCTGTCTTTGAAGTTGAGGTGTGTTTCTTGTATGCAGCAGAAGGGTGGATCCTGTTTTCATATCCATTCTGTTAGCCTGTGTCTTTTTATAGGCAAATTGAGTCCATTGATATTAAGAGATTATTAATGACCAGTGATTGTTAATTCTTGTCTTTTTGTTTTGTTTTGTTTTGTTTTGTTGGTAGTGGTGGTAGTGTATGTGTGTTTCCCTTCTTTGGGTTTGCTGGTGTGAGATTATCTATTGCCTGTGTTTTCGTGGGTGCAGCTAACTTCCTTGGGTTGGAGTTTTCCTTCTAGTACTTTCTGTAGTTCTTGATTTGTGGATAGATATTGTTTAAATCTGGTTTTGTCATGGAATATCTTGTTTTCTCCATCTAGGGTGATTGAAAGTTTTGCTGGGTACAGTAGTCTGGGCTGGCATCCATGATCTCTTAGTATCTGTCCAGGACCTTCTGGCATTTAGAGTCTCCATTGAGACATTGGGTATAATTCTGACAGGTCTGCCTTTATATGCTACTTGGCATTTTTCCTTTGCAGCTCTTAAAATTCTTTCTTTATTCTGTATGTTTAGTGTTTTGATTATTATGTAGTGAGGAGACTTTTTTTCTGGTCCAGTCTATTTGGTGTTTTATAAGCTTGTAGCTTCATAGGTATGTCCTTCTTTAGGTTGGGAAAGTTTTCTTCTACGATTTTGTTGAATATATTTTCTGCGCCTCTGAGCTGGAATTCTCCTTCTTCTATCCCTATTATTCTTGGGTTTGGTCTTTTCATCGTGTCCCAGACTTCCTGGATGTTTTGAGTTAAGAATTTTTTGGATTTAGACTTCCAAGTTCCAACTGCGCATGTGCACTCTCTGTTCCTCGCAGCCTGCTAGTGCGGCCGGGCAACATGTCGCACTTACAGATGAAACTCCTGCGCAAGAAGATCGAGAAGCGGAACGTCAAGCTGCAGCAGCGAAACCTGAAGCTGCAAGAAGCATCAGACACGAGCCTGTCACAGCCTCAAAATGGAGATGGGCCTAAAGAAGAAGTCAGAGTAGGAAAAGTTAAGAAAGCCATGAAACATTCTGTGAATATGGGCTCAGCAGAAGCACAAAGTGGAGGCATGCCTCAAGAGACAGTGGAAAACTCGAAAGCTAAAAGATCACTGCAAAAGCCTACCACTTTAACCAATGGGGAAACAGCAGCAACGCCTTCTCCTAATTCAGAACCAAAAAAGAAAAAGAAGAAGAAAAAGAGGAAAATGGCAAATGATGCTGGGCCTGACACCAAAAAAAAACAAAAATTGAAGAAAGCATTGGGGCTCACAAGGAAGCAGAAGATGGTGTGGAGGAGCCAGATGACAGGGAGGAGTCCAGCCTGCCCCTCGGACTGACAGGTGCTTTTGAAGACACTTCATTTGTTTCCTTGTTGAACCTCGTCAATGAAAACACTCTGAAGGCTATAGAAGAAATGGGCTTCAAGCGAATGACTGAGATCCAACATAAAAGTATCAGGCCACTTCTGGAAGGCAGGGATCTTCTGGCAGCTGCGAAAACAGGCAGCAGCAAAACCCTTGCTTTTCTCATTCCTGTGATTGAGCTCATTGTCAAGTTGAAGTTTATGCCCAGGAATGGAACAGGAGTCCCGATTCTCTCTCCTACCAGAGAACTGGCTGTGCAGACCTTCGGTGTTCTGAAGGAACTGATGACGCACCATGTTCACACGTATGGGCTAATCATGGGTGGCAGTAACAGGTCTGCTGAAGCGCAGAAGCTCGTCAATGGCATCAACATCATCTGGCCACCCCAGGCCGGCTCCTAGACCACATGCAGAATACTCCAGGGTTTATGTACAAGAACCTCCAGTGTCTGGTTATTGATGAGGCTGATCGTATCTTGGATGTTGGGTTTGAAGAAGAATTAAAGCAAATTATTAAACTTTTGCCAGTACGCAGGCAAACCATGCTCTTTTCTGCCACACAAACTCGGAAAGTTGAAGACTTGGCAAGAATTTCTCTGAAAAAAGAGCCATGGTATGTGGGTGTTGATGAAGATAAAGAGGTTGCCACGGTGGATGGACTTGAGCAGGGATATGTTGTGTGTCCCTCTGAGAAGAGGTTCCTTCTGCTCTTCACATTCCTTAAGAAGAACCGGAAGAAGAAAGTGATAGTCTTCTTTTCATCGAGTATGTCTGTGAAGTACCACTATGAGCTACTGAACTACATTGACCTGCCTGTCTTGGCCATCCATGGAAGGTAAAAGCAGAATAAGCGATCAACCACGTTCTTCCAATTCTGCAATGCAGATTCAGGGATACTGCTGTGCACAGATGTGGCCGCCAGAGGGCTGGACATCCCTGAAGTGGACTGGATTGTTCAGTATGACCCTCCCGATGACCCCAAGGAATACATTCATCGTGGGTAGAACGGCCAGGGGCCTGAATGGAAGAGGGCACGCCCTGCTCATCCTACGCCCTGAAGAGTTGGGTTTCCTTCGTTACCTGAAGCAATCCAAGGTTCCATTGACTCAGTTTGACTTTTCCTGGTCTAAAGTTTCTGATATTCAGTCTCAGCTGGAAAAGCTGATTGAAAAGAACTACTTTCTCCGTAAGTCTGCACAGGAAGCATACAAGTCCTACATTGGAGCGTATGACTCGGCACTCCCTCAAGCAGATCTTTAATGTGAACAACTTAAATTTGCCTCAGGTCGCTCTGTCTTTTGGTTTTAAGGTCCCTCCTTTCGTTGATCTGAACGTGAGCAGTCATGATGGCAAGCTTAAAAAGAGAGGAGGTGGTGGTGGTGGATTCGGCTACCAGAAAACAAAGAAAGTGGAGAAGTCCAAGATCTTCAAACACATCAGCAAGAAGATGGCAGACCGTAGGCAGTTCTCCCACTGAAGGGAATGGCTTTCCACCTGGACTGACTCTGCCCTAATTTCCCCTTCCTCTTTAAAAAGGAACTTTTTCAATCACCTTTAGGATCTTTCTGCCTTTACTATAATGATAATATTTTATTTTTAAATACTCCCATAAACAAACCATGTCTTTGTTCTAAAAAAAAAAAAAAAAAAAAAAAAAAGAATTTTTTGGATTTAACATTTTCTTTGACTAATAAATCTATTTCCTCTATTGTTATCATCAACACCTGAGATTCTCTCTTCTATCTCTTGTATTCTGCTGGAGATGCTTGTATTTGTAGTTCCTATTCACTTACCCAGATTTTCCATTTTGAGAATTCCCTTGGTTTGTGTTTTCTTTATTGCCTCTATTTCAATTTTCAAGTCTTGAACTGCTTCCTTCACCTGTTTGTTTTTTCTAGGCTCTCTTGATTTCTTGGATTTATTGATTTCTTCTAATGTTTTGTTTGTCTTTTCCTCTATTTCTATAACGATATTGTTCATTTCTTCTTTAAGGGCCTCTATCATCTTCATAAAGTTATTTTTAAGGTCATTTTCTTCTGCTTCATCTGCATTGGAATGTGCAGGTCTTACTGTTGTAGGACCACTGGGTTCTGGTGGTGCCATATTGCCCTTTATGTTGTTGAATATATTCTTATACTAGTGTTTACCCATCTGTTCTTCCAACTAGTGTGGGTGGTCCTTGTGCCTATAGGGTCTGCCGATGTTGCCAGAGAGGGCTTACCGAGGGGAGGATGCTGGGGTAGGTGTGCTTGGGTGGCAGAATGGGTCTCATGGAAACAGAGTCCAGTGGGTGGCAGGTCTCTTACCTGCTGGTTGGCTGCTGGGGTCTGCACCAGATCAGTGGGGTTCCACCAGAGTTGGGGGCAGGGCCCAGTTGCCTTGTTGGAGCTGAGATAGGAAGGGAGATAGGAACTGAGATACAGGATGTGCCCTGGGGCTTAGAACCTCAGGGTTGTGGCAGTTCAGCTGGGAGACCAGGCACTTACCTATTCTTCCAACTGGTGTGAGTGGTGCTTGTGCCTATAGGATCTGCCTATTTTGCCAGAGAGGGGCTTTCCACCAAGAGGATGATGGGGTCAGTGGGTTTGGGCAGCAGAGTAGGTGTGAATATTCTGACCCATCCCTTGGGGCCGCCCTGCATTCTGATGTAGAAGCCTCTTCTTAAGGAAGAACTCAGCCCCTTTCTCCTGTCTGTCTCTCTGTCTCTCTCTGTGTCTCTGTCTCTGTCTCTGTCTCTCCCCCTTTACTCCCATGAGATGCACACCCCTCAACCCCCCCCTTCCCTCTCTCTTTCTCACTTCTTTCCTATCTTTGTCTCTCTATTATAATAGACCATTTCCATGCAGATGTAGCATCTGGGCTGTGAATGTCCACCTGCTACTCCCACATGTGTATAATTCATAACATTGGGTCTTGTGGGAACAGAGTGCAGTGGGTGGCAGCGGTGGTGGCTGCCTGCCCGCAACCTGCTGGCTGGCTGCTAGGGTTTGTCTTATGTAGCAGGAGTCTTAAAAGTTCTTATTAATAAAATCAAACCTGAGCCAGGTATTGGGGTGAACACTGGAAGGTCAGAGAGACAGAATAAGCCACAGCTGTCTCACCTCACCAGATCCTCAGCTGGTCTTGTTTCCTCAGATGTAGCTAGAGTTTTCCTGCCTGGCCCACAGTCAGGACAAATCTCTGTCACCCCCAGTCCCACAGCCGCTCAGACCCAACCAAGTAAACACAGAGACTTATATTGCTTACAAACTGTATGGCCGTGGCAGGCTTCTTGCTAACTGTTCTTATAGCTTAAATTAATCCATTTCTATAAATCTATACCTTGCCACATGGCTTGTGGCTTACCGGCATCTTCACATGCTGTCTGTCATGGTGGCGGCTGGCAGTGTCTCCTCAGCCTTCCACTTCCCAGAATTCTCTCCTCCTTGTCCTGCCTATACTTCTTCCTGCCTGACCACTGGCCAATCAGTGCTTTATTTATTGACCAATAAGCAACATTTTTTGACATATAGACCATCCCACAGCACTCAGACTGGATGCCCCGAGCCCTCATCCAGAATGGGTCTCAGCTGAACTGCTGCTAGAAGCCTGAAAGCTTAACCAGCCACATGCTTCTCCAGGCCAAAGGCCTCTAGTTTCTGGTCCTCACGCCTTATATACCTTTCTGCTTTCTACCACCACTCCCTGGGATTGAAGGCGTGCTTTCTGGGATTAAAGGTGTGTATCACCGTGCCTGGCCGTTTCCAATGTGGCCTTGAACTCACAGAGATCCAGAGGGATTTCTGTCTCTGGAATGCTAGGATTAAAGGCGTATGCTACCACTGCCTAACCTAAGTATCTAGTGGCTTTTTTGTTCTCTGACCCCAAATAAGTTTATTAGGGTACACAATATTTTGGGTAACACAATACCACAGTCTTATCTCTGTAATTTAAAAAATTATTATTTTTAATTATGTGTATGTGTCGTTGCATATGTTAGCATTCAGACCCACTTCTTGGAGTCCTGGCCAATAAGCAGGTAATAGCCTGGCCTGCCCAGCTTCCTGACAACATCCTCCTATGTAAAGTCCCCTTTAAAAGGAAAAAAACCTCCCCCTCTCCTCTCTCTCTCTCTCTCTCCCCCCACAAGGTATGTACCCCTGTTCTCTCTCCCCTTCCCCCTCCCCCCTCCCTTCCCCCCCCTTTTAATAAAAAAAAAAACAAACTTTTCCTATGGATGCCATGTCTGCATGGTATGTCTCTTTCTCACCCATCATAGGGCACCTTGACTTAAACCTGCCAAGGCTGCCAGATGCTGTTTTATAACAGTCTAAGTATGCACATGAGTGCAGGTACTACAGAGTCCAAAACAAGGCATCAGATCTCCTGGAGTTACAGGCATTTGTGAGCATCTCTCAGTGTGTTGGCCATCAAACTTTCGTCCTCTACAAGAGTAGTACCCACTCTTAACTGCAGCATCATCTCCCCAGCCTCAGTAACTTCTGTCTAATCCAAGATCACAAATATATTGTTCCATAGTTTCTTCTAGAATTTTATACACTTTGGCCTACAATTAATTTGAGTTAAGTTTTCAGAATTGTTCAGAGCAGAGGTTGAATCTTGTTTGCTCCTTTTGCTAAACACAATTTATTGAACAAAAGGTGTTTTTTTTTCTTTCATCATTGAGTAGCAACTTTTTCTTAAAACCAGGTGGTATCTGCCCTGACTTTGTTTTAAAATCTGCTTGGGCTGTTTTAGATCCTTTACATTTTGTATGCATTTTAGAATCAGATTGCCAATGTTCAGGAAAGCATTCTAGGATTTTAATTATAGAGCACTTTAGAAATAGTTGACAACATTGCTAATTTGAGTCTTCTAATGCATGTTAAAATGTGTTTTTCTGTGTATTTAAGTCTTCTTTAATGTCTCTCAACAATACTTTGGTATTCAACATGTACATTTTTAGATTATTTTGTCATATTTGTTCATGTTCCGTGCTTTTCCAAATGACAGTTACTTAATTTTCATTTTCATTTAGTCATTGCTAGCATATCAAAACCAATTATTTTGCATATTGATCTTATATCAGTCTATGGGTTTTATTTTTATTTTATTTTATTTTATTTTTTTAGATTTCATCCAATTCATTATTATCAGTGGTTCTCAACCAGGAGTAGATTTTTACCCTCATGGGCAAACAAGTAGTATTGCCTGGAGACATCTTTTTATTGTCAACTCTTGGAGGGGTGGTACTAGTTTTAGTTAGTGGACAAAGGCCCATAAATGCTATTGAAGACCTATCACATACAGAGCAGCTACCAAATCAAGGAGTCAGGGAGTAGAAAGTGTCCAGCAGAGGTGGGAAAGTTACTCTACTCAGATAATCACCTTTAGGAGAAACAGTTTCACCTTCTACTTCTCAAGCTGGTGGGCTTGGTTGGTTTTGGTTTGGTTCAATTTGGCTTTTTTTTTTTTTTTTTTTTTTACCTGTGTAGTCAGAATCAGTGATGTTGAACTAAAGAGGCAAGAATGGGCATTTCTGTTACATTCTGATGGAGGAGCATTCAGTCCTCAGTGCTAAGTAGGATGCTGTCAGTGTCTTGGCAGAGGCTCTTTATCAGGCTGAAATTCACTCCCATATTTCCAACTTGTCGAGTCTTCTCAGGAATGGATGTTAGCTTTGTCTCATGATTTTTCTATCCTTGTTTGCAGGATTATGTACTTTTTTTTCTGAACCTTGGTAACCCATTGGTTGATGTTTAGATATTAAAATATTTTTGCTTCACAAATTCCTCTGGTTTGAGGCAGATTTTAACATACTGGCCAGTTGCACTTAATAAAAAGTTTGTGTTAATTTTACAAGTATATTCATATTCAGTATTAATCTATTGTTTCCTTAACCTCTTGTACTTCCATCTAATATTGATACCAGTATAAACTCTATCCTCAAAGAGTGAGCTGGAATTATCTCTTACTCAGCTGGGCCGGTTTATACTGAATTGGTGTCTCTTCTTTAGATATTTAAGAGATTCACTAGTGAGCCTTTCTGCATCAAAAGTACAGAAACTGTAGCCATATGGTAAAGAATAAACTGATTATCAGTTTACTTGGTATGGGACTACATGGGTTATTTATTTCCATTTGTTTTGTTTTGTGTTGTTTGTGGCACTAAGGATTGGACCTACCTTCACCCATGCTCTTCAAGTGCCCTGCTGCTGAGCTGTACCTAGTCTGAGGTTATTTACATATTTTTGCATGCACACTTTTTAAGGAATTCACTGTCATCATCTGAGAATGAACTCAGGAAGTTGTTCACTGTATTCTTTTGCTCTTCTCTCAGTGTCTACACGTGTATCTGAGGTAATCTGAGGTAAGTGGTCTCTTATACTGATACAGGAGTCTGTGTCTTCTCTCTTCCTCATCATTGTGGCTCATGGAGATAAAACAAACCTACAAACCCTCTGGTTAGATTGTTCTCACTTTGTTTCTGTTTGCTTTGAAAGTTATTGTTTTCTTTCTTTTTGTTTTTTGGCTTATTTCCCTTATTTTTATGCTTTCTACTTCATCCTGCCTTTAATTTTCTCCAGTTATTTGTTTATTTGACATGGGGGCCTTTCAATATGCAGACCAAGATGGGCATTAAACTCCTAATTTTCCTGTCCCAGCCTCTCGAGTGCTTGAAACAAGCAGGCACCACCATACCTAGCTCTATTCTCTTAACAAGGGAATAAAATTGTTGATTGACAGAGGATTGAGGGAGAAAGAGGAGACAGAGGACACCAGAAGAACAAGGCCCTCTAAAACAACTGAACAAAGCTCATATGTACTCACAGAGACTGAAACAGTAATCACAGGGCCTACACAGGTCTACACCAGGTCCTCTGCATATATACTATAGCTTTCAATTTAGTACTTTTATGGGACTACTGAATGTGTAAATGAGTGGGTCTCTGATTCTTATGCCTTCTCTTGCGACTCTTATTTTTCTGTTGGCTTGGAGTATCCAACTTCAATATGATGGTTATTATTTTGTCTTATTATATTTTATTTTGTTATGTTTTGTTATCTCTTAGAAGCCTGTTCTTTTCTAATGAGAGACAGAAAGGGAGTGGATCCAGATGGGAGAGGAGGTGAGAAGGAACTGGAAGAAATAGAGGGAGGGGAAATTTTATTCAGATTATATCGTATGAGAAAATAATTTATGTTTAATAAAAGGGATTAAAAATAAAAGATTGTTGATTAAATACTACTCCTTCTTAATTAAAGATTTTAGCTACAACATCCCTCATACTTCTATGGAAGCATCCTATAAATTCTAATGTGTCTATTTTTATTCTATTCAAAATATCTTTGACATATGATTGGACCCAATGCACTACTTAGAAGTACAGTTCTTAGTTTCTAAATGTTTGGTAATATTCCAGACATCTTTATATTATTGATTTCAGATTCAATCCATTGTGGTCAAAGAAGTGTTTTCTAGGACACAAATCCTTTTAAACTAACTGAGCCTTGTTCTATGACCTAGAACACGGCCCTCTTAGCAGTCTTCAATAGTAAGCTCACCATCCATAAGGCTTCTGTTTGAAGACTGTCTTTAATCTCAGAGAGAAACCTAGTGCTATCTTGTGGACATCAGGAAAGAGTCTATATCTTGCTGCTCTTGAGTGGAATTGTGCTATGGCTACTCTCAAGCCAAGGTGGTCATAGCACTGTTCAAGCTTACTAGATGCTTGAAGATGTTCTGCTCAGAATCAATCTACAGCTTCCTAATTGTCATCATACTTAGAAAACAAATTAACTCAATATCTCCAAACATTTTTTTCTGACTCCCTTCTATCTTTTCTTCAGGATCTCCAACTGTGCGCAGCTCTAAGAATTTCTAGGCATTTCCCAAGTCTTCCATCTGGGTATGACCTAAAAGTATCAGTGTGTCTCAGTATTTCCCCATCTTTCCTTCTACTGAGTCTACTCACCTATTAATCCTGTCCATTTCTCATATCAGATATTCTTTAATTGGTTTTTAAATCAAGACATTATTATTTTCTAATATAGCTTATGGAGTTGTTACTTGAACCCAAGTTAAAGGCAAGATTCTATTCCCAAAACATATGTGCCATTAATAAAGGGATGATGGTTGGAAGAAACAGTAAAGTCAAGAAGGAAAATCAGGTACCAAATCCTTAGGCAAAGTCAGAGGAAAAATGGTCCATCACTGTGCTTACAGTATGCTAGAAATCTTGAAAGATTCAGGCTAGTAAGGATGGATATACCTGGACAGATGTGCAGAACTTAGGGATTTTAAGGACCTCCTTGCCCCAGACAACCTGCCTTGGTTACATTACAGACCTCAGTGGAGAGAGTCATATTAGTTAAAGAGGTTGGGAAAAATGGAGTCAATAATGGACAAGAAGACAATCCAGGCATTAAAAAAACTTACTCCATGAAGATGTGGTGAGTTTACACCCATAAAACTGCTCACAAAACTGTGAGCTGCTATGGCTTCTCCATCCAATAGACCAGGGCCCTCCCTTTTCTGTAACTGTGTGGTCATCCAGCCTCTTTTCATTCCCTCTCTTGCTGTCAAAGTTAGGTGAATCTTTGGAGCTGTGGCAGCTGAGAAGCCCAAGTCATCACCATCAGATGGCTATTAAGCATGAAGGTGTCTGTGGAGAAAGAATCTGATGTCAGCTTTATTCACAGATACAAGAAAGGACTAATAGGTCAGTTCCCAGGGTCCCCATCTTACAGGAGTTATGCATAAGAAGTTAGCCCTAGGGATAATCAGAAAGGGTAACCCATGGGATATGTGTTCTGTACTCCATGAATGAGAGCCCTGGGTATCCTCACAGGCTTGGGAGTGTTTAACTGAGACTAGTTGCATTTCTCAGGGTCATTTCACAGCTAGGTCACTGATGGTGAAGACCATGGACTCTAAAGCCAATTGTCCTAATTTAAATTGATTAGCTCACAAACTTGCTCTGTGACTCCCAGCAATGTTTTTGTTTGTTTGCACTTCCTGCCAATTACATGGTTAGAATGATAGCTTTCTCTAGAGTTGTGAAGATTAACTAGCTGATAGAATTATCTTTTACAGAGTTATGTGTGGTCAATCTCCAGCAATTTCATAAGAATCAACCTGAAATATACGTACTACCTCAAAAGAAGGCATAAGAGGTAACAGTGTAATAACTCTGTTTATTGATTCATTTATTGCCTATGTCCCTGTAAGAATGTTACACCCTACCCAGGCATGTCATTTGGTCTGTCACTCTCTAGAACTCCTGACATTCCTCTGGAAATAATTATGACTCAAAAATATTAAATGAATGAGGCAGGTGTCTCCACCCTTGCAATAAAGGGCGGGCACAATAATCTCGTACCCCTTTGCCTAGCAGCAGCCTCATTCTCCAGTGATGTGTTTCTATGGGTAGTAAGGTAAAATGGGTCTTCTGGTTCTGAATTACACCTTTGTAACTTTTTTCTCTCTTGTTCACAGCATTCTCCAGTCTAGAGAGAGCTTGAAAGAGCGGATTGGTGTGTTGCCTCTGACCTTTAGCCCAATCATGGGCAACTGAGCTAAATACAACAATCTACTTTTCCAAAGGAAGTGGGATTGAAAAATGAACAAATAAATATGCTCTTCTATGTTTGTTTGATGGTGCAGATCTGAGTTTCATTCTATAATGATAGGCCTGGACTGGGCTTTGGAGCCACATTCCTTTCTACGGGGTTAGCCCGGGAGCTAGTCTGATGAAACTCGCCCAAGGCAGGAGGACTTCTTGTCAAAATGTGGCTCAGGATCCAGAGACTTCTTTTTTTAACTTAAAAATGATCTTGTTTCAGGGTTCTGAGGAGTTCAGTCAGTAAAGTATTTTCTATGCACTGTAAGGACCTGAGTTCCATCCCTAGGACCCAGGTAGAAAGCCTGTGGTGGTGTGCAATGCAGTTAACCCTTCTTTGAAGGGGCAGACAGGTGGGTTATTTGTGGGCCAGCCAGCCTAGCTTAACTTATGGGACTCGGGTCTCAATGAGAGACCTTGTCTCAAAAAACAAATGAGCCTTTCCTTAGGAACAATACAATATTCAAGGTTTTCTTCTGGCCTCAATACATGGTTGTGTATGCACACACACACACACACACACACACACACACACACACACACACACAC
>CABHPR010148722.1:23756-71532 GCA_902168415.1 Peromyscus melanophrys
GATAGATAGATAGATAGATAGATAGATAGATAGATAGATAGATAGATAGATGATAGACAGATAGATAGATAGACAGATGGCTAGATAGAATTCAAATTCTCTATAAACCTTCAAAATTTTTTTTTAACTTTAAAGTCTCTCAAATGTGGGCTCCTATAAAAATCAAAAATAAGTTAAGTGCTTTTTTACTTCAAAAATCTGAACAAAGCAAAATCAAGCTCTGACAATGTAAATAACTCAATGTCCAATGCCTGGGATTCACTTACTAGACTTCTAGACTCCTCCAAAGGGCTTGGGTCACTTCTCTGGTTCCACATTTTGCAGCACACACAGCTTGTCTTCTAGGCTCTGGCTGGCTCCACTCCACTGCTGCTGCTGTTCTTGGTGGTCATCCCATGGTACTGACATCTCCAAAATTCTGGGGTTCCTTGCTACAGAACCGCCACTGAGGCTGCACCTTCATCAATGGCTTCTCCTGGCCTCTCAATGTCAAGCCTCAGCTGCTTTCCATGACCCTTTCATGCCTTCAAAACCAGTACCACCTGAGTGACTCTTACACTACCAAGTTCTCCTGCCAGTGTGAGGTACAACCTTGGAACACAGCTTCTGTGTGCTGACTCTCAGAAAACACTTCCCAGAAGATTTCAACACAATGATATTGGTCTCTTTTTAATCACCACTAATTTCTCAGCTCCAGCTGACTGGCATTGAGTATCCCAGCAAAGCAAAGGTTTCACTTTAGTAGTTCCTGTATCTTGTAAATTACAGCCCTAGCTAACCAGAACCATAGAATCTTAATTTAAAATACTTAATGGCCCTGATAGAGTCTTTAAACTTCCCTCTGAAACTTCACAAGCCAGGCCTCCATCTTCCCTCAACATTCTTATCTTCCAAGCTGCTACAGAACAGCTCACCAAGCACTGAACACTCAATGGCTTTTCTTGAAAAAAGTTCCAAAGTCCTTTCACAATCCTCCCCAAAACAACATGGTCAGGTCTGACATAGCAAAACCTTGCAATCCTGGTACCAACTTGCCTTAGTTGGGGTTTCTATTGCTGCAAAGAAACACTGTGACCAAAAGCAAGTTGGGAAGGAAAGGATTCATTTGGCTTATACTTCCACATCATAGTTCATCACTGAAAGAGGCCAGAACAGGAACTCAAGCAGGGCAGGAACCTGGAGGCAAGAGCTACTTACTGGCTTGCTCAACATACAGGACTTTCTCAGCTTGTTTTCTTATATAACCCAGAGCCACCAGCCCAAGGATGGCATCATGAACAATGGGCTGTGCCCTCCCCTATCAATCACTAATGAAGAAAACTCCTTACACCTGGATCTAATGTAGGCATTTTCACAATTGAGGTTCCCTCCTTTCTAGCTTGTGTAAAGTTGGCATAAACTAGCCAGCATAAGGGCTGGTTCAGATTCAGACTATGTCTGATGAAAATGTTTCAATACTCAAAGAGACCTCTTCCCCAAATGGTTAATAAGTACTGGATTGCCCTTCTCTATATGAACTGTAATTTTATTTCAGAGCCTTTAATCTGCGATACTCCAGATGTGATGATAGAGGTTAGATGCCAAATAAATTCATTATTAATTGTTTGAATTAAAGATCAGATTTATACTGTATCAAGCTGATAATAGAAAAATAAATAAATTAATTTAAAAAAGATCAGATTCAAAGATCTCAATTTATCAGTCCATGTACATGACTGAGGCCAAACTATAGAAGATGCCTATCCTCCACCCGCCCACCCACAGTACCTGCTCTTCTATGGAAAAGAATTTTCAATGGAGTGGACATGTACACTGTTAGTCTCAATAACCAGCATATCATGACATCTTTGCAGGCTGGTGCAGAGGAAGCTGGGATGGTCAATGTGCTATAGAACTGTAGTGCTGAGTCTATCTGGTAGGAATTATTAGCACATTTCCCAATTCCATGTATTTCATCAATGCTCTAATAAAACAGCTTCCTGACCAGGTAACTTCAGTGAGAAAAAAAAGTCAATCCCAACAAGTACAAAGCCATTTAATACACACACACACACACACACACACACACACACACACACACACACCTTGTTTGTGTATGAACTGAGCTCCTTACTCACTCTTTCATTCTCCATCCACCCGTCAGTCATCCGTTCCAGTAGCTGAAAGCAATGCTTCCTTAGGATGCCTCACATTTATTTCTTATAGCTCTTTGTTTAATGATTCCAGTTCCAACATTCATGGACAGAGTAGGGGAGTTTGAACCAACTATTTCACTTCTCTGTACTTCAGTTTATTGATCTATTGCATGGCAGTAGAGCACCCCTCAAAGGCTCATTAGAGAAATTAAATAATTAAAACAGCCAGAAGCACTGTACTACCATCCTGAGTGTTCCACAAACAGAAAGTGAACTTTTAAAAAATCCATTTTTAATTATACCTTCCTATTGTATTATCACTATTTTGACTGAATAAATAATTGCATAATTAATTATTTAACTCCTGATACCTCCAACTGAATACAATAATGTGAACATGTGGGGTAGTCTATTTCTTTCTGCATTGTGTTCTAAGGGTCTAGCAGGAACTGAGACATCCAGAATATTTGTGGAGAAAAATGGATTTATTTGAACAAGAATACCAAGGGGTCTGGAAAAACAGTGATGGATATGGTGCCCCAAAAGGACCAGACTAAGGAAGAAGTGAAGTTAGAAAGGTGCTTGATAACATTGAAGATCAATGTAGCACAAAAAGCATCAAGTTCAAAAACTACAAGTATTTGTCAGAAATTTTGTTCAAAATAAGAAACACACTGTTGCAATAATAATATGATGGTAGAAGTAAATTGAAGCAATTGAAGGACACACACATTCCTCTTAAGTCTATCAAGCCATGTATACCTTCCTTGCATGTACCCATCTTGGCAGACACAGAAAGTGCCTTGTTTCTTCAGTTCTAAAGTAAAGATGAGGCTTCCTTGCCAAGGTTTGATGGATAAATTAAAATGCTCATATAAAGTTTGAGGTACACAGTAAGCATTCAATAAGTGGTACCTGCCCTTACTACAATAGTGATTATTCATGCAGAGTAGATGCATTTCAATGTGATTATGCACAAACCAGTCAATTACTGAGAGGCACTGCTGTGTTTTTTTCTGAAAGGATCTTATGCTGAAGCTTCATAAGGCATGAAGTCAAGTCACCTTGTGCAGCAGTGACACACACACACACACACACACACACACACACACACACACACACACCCCTGTCAACTGCACAATTCCTTTACTGTGCCTGCTTTGATAACTTACACTAATGTTGCTATACAGCTGGTACCAGGGGCAAAACTGTACCCTGGTAGTGGGGCTCCAGATGCCTTCTGGGACTGCTACCAGGAGAGAAGTCCTATCACTCATTCTAGAGAAAGTAACTGGGAGGAGGGCCCTGAAAGTCTACAGAATGTGAACATCTCCGGTTGTCCAACATGGTGCCATCACCAATGCACTATAAAACCTGGAGTCTTTGGGGCATTGCATCTATCACTGTCTTTCCAGACCCCTCAGTATTCTTGGTCAAATAAATTCAATTTTCCCCACAAATAACCTTCGGTGGCTTAGTTCCTGCCATGCCCTCAGAACACAATACAAAAAGAGACAGAGCCCCACATGGTCAGACCATTGTATTCACTTGGAGATATCAGGAGTTAAACAATTAATTATGCAATTATTTATTTGATTATGATAGTGATAAACACTACTATACAATTAAAAAATCTGACTCCACTACTTACCAGTTTGTGTGACCTTGACCTAGTTAATTTATTTGAGCTTTAGTTTCTTTATCTGTAAAATGGGGTTAATATCCACCACACAAGATTATAGGGAAGAGAAAACTAAATAACGCATGCATCCCACTGTGTTGAGTGTCTGGTGTGCAACAGAGGTTAATAGAGGGCAGGCATGTCATTTTCATCCATTTGCAAACCTCTCATGCTGATGAGGATTGAGACATAAGAGGTAAGAATTCAGGCAAGGGGCCATTGGAATTTGTAAGAGCCTTGGTAATAAACAGCAAACCTTGGCCTTCAGAGCAGAAAGAATGGAAGCATCAGGAACCCACACAGAAAGTAAGTCAGGATATTTCAGAGATAATTTTAATTCTCTGGGATTCCTGCATTCCTCTTCCCTCCTAACATTTAAGAAAGTCTTTCCAAAGATCCATTTTGCCTCAATGAAGGCAAGAACCCCAAGGAAGGAAACTGGGCCTATCCTGAGCCAAATAAAGAATGCAGAGTGAGCTGCCTGTGTGGGCCTGTGTCCTCCAACATCCCAAAGCAAGAGTTGTCAAGAATGGGGCAGACTTGCTCTGAGGTTCTCCCACACAGGACCTCATCAGGACTAATATCAGGGTTAGTTTTAAACTTACTTGACAGGACTCTCTACACCTTTCCAGCTCCCTTCTGAAAGCATACTTTTGAGCTATGGTTTTTGAAAGAAAGAGACTCAAATCTGCTGAAGTTTTCTTGTCTCGTCCCTCATCACTGGAAAAATGAAAGGAAGAGAAAGGGGGAGTCCAGCCTGTTGTCTACAGAAGGCAGGATAGGTGCTGCTCAGTCATGCCCTCTCTCCAAATCTTCCAAATCCAATCCTCTCAAAATTCTTTCCAAATCTCCAATCCTCCAAATGCAACTGCATCTCCTGAAACACCAAGCTGGGGTCCATTCAGGGCACGTTATCCAGTCCTTCCCAGGAGCTACCTATGCAGTGGCCCACTGGCCAGGCTGTCTCTCGACTGCTGGAAGACAGCCAGAACCTCAGGCAACACATCCCAGCTACCCCTGCTTACTCTCCAATTTAATTTCATTTTAATTAGAAGTATGGAGAAGGACATTTTCAGCAGATCAAAGGAATAAGGTAAGAATGAAAGAATGTCTGTAACAGGACAAAAACAGGTGAGGTGATATTCAAAAAGATAAGCTCTTTCCTGAGATGTGTTGGGGTTTGGGGAAAATACAGTCTCTGGAACGGGTAAAGCCTGCAAACAGAACCTGTTTATTCTAGAAGTTGG
Organism: Peromyscus melanophrys; assembly: GCA_902168415.1. Lineage (NCBI taxonomy): Eukaryota > Metazoa > Chordata > Mammalia > Rodentia > Cricetidae > Peromyscus > Peromyscus melanophrys. The sequence continues at coordinate 28,820 of CABHPR010148722.1, forward strand.
AACAATGCTACCAGTTTGAGCTCTACAGAAAGTCCCCAAAGGCTTGGTTGCTAGTCTGTGGCTCTATTCAGCGTATAGAACACTGACAAGGTGGGGAAGAAATTAGGTCACTGGAAGTGTGTGCTTGAAGAGAAAATAGGAACCCTCCTCCTCCCCCTTTTACACTACTTTATAGTCATCAGGTCAATAGCATTGTTCCCTCTATACATTCCCCATGATCTTCCCCCTCACTACTGCCCTAAGGGGAACACAACCATGTTAAATCTCTGAAACCATGAGCTAGTCATGGTAAGGTTTTCTACCATAAAGTTGATTCTTAGGTATTTTTTCATAGGATCAATAAATTGAACAACACAGACAGTCTCAGCTATCATCAATATTTATCATCAAATGGATGTCCTTAGTTGTAGAGAGGGATAGTGGTGTATTCCATTAGTAACAAGACTGAATTACATGAAAAGTCTGACATAGCAGGGTTGAGATAAGATAGAATAAAAAAGGAAGCCCCAACATAAAGATCAGAACTATGAAGACACAGAATGGAGCCACTGTGGGCTAACTAGCAAGAACAGGCAATCTTCTTAAACACTGAAAGCATGAAAACCTGGCCACATGGCCTCTCCTATCACTAATATTCTCATTCAAAATGGAATAAGCTTGACATGGTGGTACACACCTTTAATCCCAGCACTTAGGAGGCAGAGGCAGGTGGATCTTTGTGAGTTTGAGACCAGCCTGGTCTACATAGTGAGTTCAAGGTCAGTCAGAGTTACATGATAAGACCTTGTTTCAAAAAAAATAGAATCAATAATGCTTATTTTGCCATACTGTTTTGGAGATAAAATACTAAATGTTCCTGTGGAGCAACACTCACAGTTGAGAAGTTTCTAGAATTAAGTCAACATTTAAACACATTCTAATAGTTAATTAAAAACTTGATGAACTGCCTAAAATACTGTGGCAGAGCCTTTGGGAGACAACAAGAACAAAACATGTCCTGGTTTCCTGGGGACTCACAATCCAGTGCTCAGTGGCTGTCTGAGGAAGTCTATGAATCCTTTGAGTGTATATACCATCTTTTTAAGCCTCTCTCTATAGTGTATACTTAAATATATGTTGAAATTGTTTTTTGATTTAAAAAATAAAGACAAATATCTCCAACTCAAGTCAGAATATGGTGAACATTTTGAAAACGGTAGTCTGTAGGAAGACACAATGAGACGTGGAGTAGCTCAGTGGTACAGCATATACACAGAATGCAATGCCAGGGCACACATGTTCACATGTACACAGTGTGTATAATACTGACAGAATCCTAAACATTCAAGTCAGCATTTTACATACAGAACACATCTATTCTCTTTGACAACACAGTGACACTAACAGTACTGTTCATTCTTACATCTAACAGCTAAGAAGACTGAAGCACAGAAAGTAAATGATTTCCCAAGTGTAAGCAGCCGAGCCCTGGGCCCATACTGCCTGGCTAAAGAGTTTGGGCTATGAGATATTTATCTGATCTCAGCTAGGAAACACTGCAGTAGATAGAGTTTTAATTTATTGAAGATAAAGAAATAAGCTATGTTTCTGAGTGACAGTGGAGAAGTGCTGGGCGAGTTAATGCAGAGATCACAGGTAGTGAGATGTTTTTACTTAGCAATCAGCTTCCCTGCAATATAATTTGTACATAGCAAAATACAGTCATTTTAGATATATACCTTAGTGAGCTTTGAGAAATTATATTATCCTTGGCTAGCTGCAATTGAAAAAAAGGAAGAAGAAAAAAAAAAGATAGAAGATAATTTCACCAGCCTAAAAAGTATTCTCATGCTCTTTCGAGAGATAAAATTCCTACTTTCCTCAGAACCAGGTAAACACCAATTTGTTTGCTCCAAAAAAGACATTAATTCTGGCCGTTCTATAATTTCATATCAATGGACTCTGTGCTGGTTAGTTTTTGTCAACTTGACACAAAATGATGTTACCTGGGATGAGTGAATCTCAACTGAAGAATTTCCTCCATAGACTGGCCTGAGGGCAAATGTTTGGGGCATTTTCTTGATTAATAATTGATAGGGAGGGGCCTGGGCTGTGGAGGGCCTAGCCCATGGATGGTGCCGCCTTAGGCAGGCAGTTCTAGATTGCATAAGCAAGGTAGAAGAGCAAGCCATGGGAGCAAGCTAGTAAGCAATGTTCCTCCATGGCCTCTACTTTGGTTCCTGACCCCAGGTTCTTGTCTTGAGCGCCTGCCATGACTACCCTCAGTGATGAAGTGTGACTTTGGAAGTGACTATTGAAGTTCTGGTGAATACAAACAAGCACTTTGACAAATATGTGCAGTGTGAATACCCTCTGTGTCTGTGGCTTAGAGGCAAATAATATTGGGTTCTCAGCTTTCCCCTAAGAATAGCACCTAAAGTTGTACCTTCAAAGGAGACCAGAATCTCAGCAAATGGAAAACAGAAAGCAAGGTAGAAAGGCAGGCTGGAGCCAAAGAAAGGGGGTGGTACACTCTGAAATTTGGAATTATTCTGTTGGCCTCTGAAAGCTGTGAAGAGTTTGTAATATATAATGAATTGAACCAAAGCCCTGCTTTAGGGAAACACTTTAAAAACAAACCTGCAGAAAACTAAGTTTTCTTAGTTACTTTTTGATTGCTGTAATGGAATGTCTGTACTAGACAACTTATAGGGAAGGATTCTTCCAGAACAAGGTTTCAGAGGGTTCAATCCATGTTGCCCAGCCTTGTGTTCTTGGGCAGAATGCAGTGACAGGGGGCAAGGGAGGTGAAGTTTCCTCACCTCCTGGTAGACAGGAAGTAGAAAGCAAAGGGAATGTGGACTAGATATGATCTTCAAGACAGAGCCGTAGTAATCTAATTCCTTCAGATATACCCACTTTCCAAAGTTTCTAGCCCCTTCCAAAATAGCAGTACCAGACATTAAAAATATAAGCCTCTGAGATATATTTCAAATCCAAATCATACCAGAGGTCCTAAGACAGGGTATTAGAAATTATAATTTATACAATGTAATCAGCAGCTCTTTGAAAATGCCTGGCAGCCAGTCATGAAGGAGCAGAATTAGATGATGTGGACCCCAAGGGTCTAAACAGGAGAACTGGCAGACAGATAATATGCTGCACAGCTGAGGAAGGCAGGAGTAGGGGCACTTACAAGAAACATGGGAAAGAGGTTTCTTGTGCTGATAAGGCCTTGGACCCTCTGGGCTACTGTGAAGAGCTTCTCTACCTAGACTCAACAACTTACTTGAGACAGTGCTGGCACAACCACCAGAGGCTAGGCCATTGGGCGTGAGTTCAGCAGGAAGGTAAGCTAACATAAGTAGCCAAGGTATCTATTTCCCCAGAGTAAATGAGCTCAGGGATACAAAACTGGGGGCTCTGTCATCTTCAAGGGAAGAAGCAGTCAACAGATACTGCGTGAGCAAGAGGCATTATTCTGACAGACAGCGAAAGCGAAAAAAGGATGTTTTCAGTAAAAAGCTATGGGAAGAGGAACAAACACAGGTCAGGGAAACTGAAAAGAAAGTGATTTCAAACGTCAGAAGAAACCCAAAAGACTGCTGTAAATGTCTAAAGAAGTCCCAGGCTGGGTGCTCCATGCTTTAGAGAAGTTGGATATCAAAACCACTGAGAAAAGCATGCGTCGTGGTCAATATACTCTGTATTCAGCATATTTAATTTAAAAGAGAAGTTTGTCATATTTTTAATTTTTCCTTTTTACAGTCTATATATTTTATAGCATTGTCAATTTAAAGTAAAGCTCAAATCAACTTGTAAAATTATTTACATGAGGAAAAGCATAGAATTCCCTAGGGCAGATGAACATGTAGAGTAGTTTTCAAATGTTTTTAATTTAACTAAACAAGTAACCGTCCCTTAAAACCAAACTTTACTTAGAAGTCCAACTTCTGAATAAAATAAAAGAAAAACTGATCTGATTATAGCTAAAGTGATGAGAGTACAACCTCACTTCCTGTCAGTGCACCACAACTGATAATGGTTGATGGATAAAGATGGATAGACAAGGATGGAGGATGAAGGATGAAGCTCAGTGGCAGAGCACTTGTCTAGCACATACATGACTTTCAGTTCAATGCCCAGCACTACTAGAAAACAAAAAATACTAATAGATGAAAATAGGTAGATAGATAGACCAACAGATTCAGATATGGAACCTTCTGACACCTTCTTCTAACACCGTGCAGAATATACTCTGTCCATGAGAACAGAGACAATTTGACTGTACTACTGGAACCTGAATTAGTGCCTAGCACTCAGTAGCACTAAATAAACATAGGTAAATAAATGGATCTGAGCCTCTAAATAATGTTAGAAAATTTTGGAAGACAATTGACATACATTAACTAGTTCATAATGCTGAGCTATTTAAAGTTATGTGAGCCGGGCGGTGGTGGCGCATGCCTTTAATCCCAGCACTCGGGAGGCAGAGCCAGGCGGATCTCTGTGAGTTCGAGGCCAGCCTGGGCTACCAAGTGAGTCCCAGGAAAGGTGCAAAGCTACACAGAGAAACCCTGTCTCGAAAAACCAAAAAAAAAAATAAATAAAGTTATGTGAATTTAATACATGTGACATCAGTCTTGGAATTGTGTATTGTTAGCCAGTTGTTCATATAAGAAGGTAATGTTGAGACCTTCACCCAAGACACATGAATCCCTAGTTGTACAAACCCAATCCAGAAGTGTTTAGTACTACATATAACCTCACTTTTCTGTCCCACCATGTTGGTCCACTCTCCTTATTGAATTCAGGGTTAATAGCCTAGCTTTGGATGGTTGCTCTAGCAACTCAAATAAGTTGTCTAGTCCTAGTGGAAAATCCCTTTATGTCATATGTCAGAGAACATACACAACTAAGAGAGGGTAGGAAACATCAGAGCAGCAGCCATATCTCAGTTGGTTTTGCTGCTGGTGTTGGAACTTGGGATAGAAGACCACGGGGCTAACTCAGGTCAGCATACATTTTGCTCTCATAAGCATCCATCCATACCCTCAGCCACATACAGGGCAGTGAGAAGTGATAAGAGTTCTGAGGTCAGGTCAACATTTATACATTTTCAACAGAAAATCTATAGGTTTTTCACCATTATACCAAGCATCCATTACTAAATGAAGAGCTACCACCAAAACTTAGAGATTTAAAAGAAAGTTCATTTGCCCATATTAATATGCTATGGATTGGGAATTTGGGATGGTATCTATTGGGTGGTTCTGTTAATCTTAGCAGTGGACTTGGCTGACCTTGGATGTCTGACTTGTTGCTAAGTAGGTGTGATCATCTGCTAGGGCTGTCAAAAGCACATTTTTAGTAACTGTAGCAACAAAATTTCATTTTCTCTAAGTCAAACACAAAGCTGATTTTTTCTAAAGTTTCTCTCCTTGGAAAGAATGTGGTTACTGTTCCCTTTGTCTTATCTACCTCTTTAAAGACCATGTTCTTAATTACAGGGGCATTCTGAGGTTTCATGAGTAAAGACTTCAGCGTGAGTTTTGACAGGACACAACAGAGCAGCCAAATGCACCTGATGGTCTCAGAACTATTGGCTAATGGCTCAGCTGTGTTCCACACAGTCTGTCATCCTCCAGCTGGCTACAAGGGTTTGCTTACCTGACACTAGTCATAGGGGCACCTATGGAAGACAGGAGGAGGAATACAAGATCTTTCTAGGCTTGAGCTCAAAACTAGTGCATTACTTACAACATATCCTATTGGCCACAGCAACTCACAACCTGCCCAAACTCAAGGGGTAGATAATTGTGGTCATTGTTACAACGAACTTCAGCCATTCACCTTTCTCCATATTCTCGCACACACAAGATCCAGCATTTACTACTAAGATAACCCTGAAAGCCTGTAAGATTCAGTGACATTTGTTTTTCAGTGCCAACAACCTACTTTTGATGCCTCTCCTCTCTCAGCCTTGCTGGCATTCCTTGATGCCTCTTTCTACAGCAGAAAGGGCTATAGGGAAAGCATCTATCCTGAGAGAAAATGATTAGGTGGCAGGTGCCGCCTCTTCTGAAGATAACTTTATTCTGATAGATGCATATGTCTGAAATTAAATGATGGAGCACTGTGTCAGCACTTCTGGCAGTTCCAAGAGTAGAAGAAACTTCAGAAAGATGGTGAAAATTGCTTCTCTACATGGGGCAAGAGAAATCTTTTGTTTGTGTGCTTTTTAGTTGCTTCCGACAAGTGAAGTGCCTAGCCCCACTTCCAGTAGCCACTCAATAAACACTTACCAAGTGTTTTACAGTCTGTTTGAGAGTGGAGTTTGAAGTTCTTTTCTGTGTGAGTGACCATGGAAGGATATTTGAATGAACTAGGAATGAGAGAGCTGAGCCCCAGGCCATTCTTAACTCCTGCCTGATGGTTTGACCTTACACAAGCTATTCTTAGCTTATCTGAATATCTGTGGTTTTCTCATTTGCAAAATGAGAGATTTGGTGAGACAATCCCTAGGACTGCTTTCAGATCTGATTTCCTATGAATTCTAACAAATCTTCAGCAGAAGAGAGTGATCGTTCACCCTCTTACCTCTCCAGTCGATCAGACCATCACTGTGTTATTCAACATGTGTAAGCCAGCATGCGAGTGTATGTGCAAGTTAAGGTCTGTATCTGTGCAAGACCCATGCATCTATGTGTGCCTGTACACTTGTGCAAACCCATGTGTCTATACAAGCCTGTGTGCACATGCAAGTCAATATGTGCAAAACCCTGTGTATGTGTATGTGTGCTTATGTGCTATATGTGCTTATATAAACTCATGTGCCTATGCAAGCCTCTGTGCATGTGCAAGTGTATGCATTTGACTGTTCCAGAGTCTATGCTTACAAGTCCTCTGCATGTATGTAAAAACTTACATGTACATCATGTGCAAGCTGGTGTGCTTGAAAGCTTTATGGATCTGTGCACAAGTCTGTAGGCACACACAAGTCCATACATATGTGTGTGAGCCTGTGTGTGCAAATACAAGTCCATAAATTTGTGTGTAGAAGTGATGCATGCAAACCATGTGCATCTTATGCAAACCTGTGTGCATGTGTAAGCCTTATACATATGTTTGCAAGCCCCTGTGAATATATTTGCAAACCTAAATGCATGCTCAAGTCTATGTGTGTTTGTGTGTATAAGCTCTGTCATATGTGTGAAAATCTTGTGTATATGTACATATATATAAGCCTGTGTGTATATCTGCAAGGCTATGTGTGTGCAAGTCTTGTGTGTGAGAGCTCATTTATGCATGCAAGCCTATATACATGTGTGTGCAAGTCAATGTACATGTTTGTGCAAGCCATGTGCATGTTTGTACAAGACTGTATATGTGTGTGCAAGCTCATATATGTATATATGTATGATCCCTCTGTGTGTGTATGTGTGTGCAGACCTATGTGCACATGTGTATGCAGCCCCATACCCAGCTGGCACTTTATCTGGTCCTGTGCACTGTGATCATTCCTACAATGACTAGCGCAAATGGGTCACAATCTGTCCTAGATTTTCTAGATTCTTATAAGCAGCTCTGTGGAGATAATAAAACTATTAAGCTTAGGAGGAATTGTTGATAGATTTCTATTCACCAAATATTTTCCTCCACTCAGAATAGCTCAGTAATGAGGCCCTAAAAGGTCATAGTCTTTCATTCTCTGACACTCAGCCCAGTTCCTCCAAGAAGCAACCATGCAGAGTGTGTATTTCTCTGTGTATACATTGAAATGTAGCCCATTGTATACATTTTCTTTATCCACACAGTGCATCTATCTACCCTGGATATACACAGCCAGGCTCTGCCTTTAAACATTAATCTATATATACAATGTGGGTGGCTTATATTTGAACCTGGCTGGGACAAGGCCATGTACCTATACATTTCATGAACCTGTCTTAACAACCTGCCATAACATAAAATGAGAAAAAATAAACAAGGACTAGACTCTCTTGCAAATGCAACATCAAAAGTCAGTGAGTGATTTTGCTGTGCCATAGCAGTTGTTCAGGAGACGCAGCTCTGAGTTTTGTGTGCTGGAGAGAATTCAATGATTCATCTTTTCCTGGACTCTGTCAAGCCCTATCACCTAAGTGGGCATGGTTTGCTTCAAACAGAATTCACTATGCATTTTTTTTCCAAACACACTACACCTTCTTTGGAAGGTTACTCCCAAGAAATGAAATGTATGGAGGCTGATTTGAAGCTTAGCAAATTGCCTACCATTAAAATCAGGGCTCCAAGGGGGGGGCGGGGACGGATAAAAAAAAAAAAACAGAAACTAAGTTCAAAGGTGGATTACTTCCTGGAGCAAACTTAAGCTTTAGTTAAGCTTCTGCTCAAAATTAACTGAGAGTGATTCATACACACACACACACACACACACACACACACACACACATACACACATGCGCACACACACACGCACACAGAAGTTATCCTTGTTCAGAAATAAAGCTGTTTCTCCAGTTACCTTGAGGCTCCAAAATTCAGTATCTCTAATCTACAGGAGTACATTGACTGGCGCTCATAGAGATATCATGTGGCATAGAATTCCAGCGGGTTTCCTAAGGCCTGGAACATTCCTCCACAGCAAGGTCATTGCTCTGAGTATTATTATCATGGCAATAAAGAACATATGCACAAAAAAGTTCAGTGTGAGACCAAAGGTGAACCAAAGATTATCTTCAAGTTCCCAGTCTACCCAGCACTGAGAGTGCAAGCTGGGAGTGGGGTGGGGAATGGATGACATGAAGAAGTGGAGAAGAGGAAGAGAGAAAGAAGAAAAATAAGAGGAGGGAAGGGGATGGAAGAGAAGAAGAAAAGTGAGGAGAAGCAGGAACAGGACAGAAAAGATTCTGTCTTCTGCTCTAGTAGGTAAAGAATGAGTCTGCAGCCACTCAAGTCTAACAGGAGGCAGGGCATGATTAAGTGCTTTTGTGGAGTAGCTGATAACAGACCACACAGAAACTTTAGGAATTTCAAGAAAATAATTACTTTAGGATAGTGAAGGATGTTGTACAATCAGAATTTTAAGACAGTCCCCTTTGTGTGCATGCCCTGTGGAATACCTTCTCCTTAAGAGTAGGTGGACCTGACCCACAATGAGCTCTTTTCCCAGAGGGCCTTACAAATAGGAAAGAGAAAAAAAAAACAGATTATAAACTACCATACATGTTCTCTTCCTGGCCTTGAGAATACAACCTGCTCTGCTGCAGAGGAGACCATGAGGCAGGACATTATGGGGAGCTTCTACTAAAGGAGAGAGGCTCCAGATTGGTAATCTGCAAGAAAGACCTCCATCTTGCAACTGCCAAGAACCAGACCATATTGACGAATTCATGCACCTGAGGACCCTGAATACAGAAGGGAACACAGCCAGACCCGCCATGCTCTTGTGAGATCCTGAACCGAAGACACACCTAAACCATGCAGAGACTTCTGATTTCCTACCTTTGAAGACTTAACAATAATATAATGCTGCTGTTTAAGTCACTAAGTTAATTGTAAATTATTGCTAAGCAAAAGAAAACTTTTTTAGAATGCTAAAAGCTTCTCAAAGCTGAAGTATTTAGAGTTTGGACGAGAAGAAGTTGAAAACAGTAAGAAAATTACAAGAGGTAGGAAAAAGCTGCACTGACAAGTAGGAAAGAGGTGTGTGGTATAAACAAAGTCCTAGAGGTCATGAGACATGTTATATGATATATTTAAGATAGCATTGTGAATGGAAGCCCTTATTTCTCAATGAGGGGCACACAACATTCTGACTTCATGTACAGGTCATGGGCTACACATTCATAGATATGAAAACCTTGAGGCCAAGGGTGCTCATCAGCCGTGCACTGACAGATGAGTTACCAGAACAGAGTCAGCTTCTGAAAATAAAATCTGAAATATATGAAAAGCTGTTTGTCTCTATAACAAATGGAATGAAATCCAGATCCATCAACTCATATCTGAGACCCTACATTACTTCCTATCATTCAACCTGCTATACTCTAGCCAAGCTTCATCCCACTTCCAGTGCTCCCCCAACAACACATGTGCCATACATGCCTTAACTGGTGAAATGACCCTCTCCTAGGGATTGTGTTTCCTTACTTTTTGCCTCCCTCATCCAGCTTCTCACCCTTAGCCCCCTCACTCAGGGATCTTACATTCTTCCTTTAGATCTCTGGCCAAAGAAAATTGTTCATGCTTAACCCCCAGGCACAAACTTACTTGAGTGACCCTATAGTTGAGCAAATGTAGCTCTATTAGCACTAAATATTAATATTGACAGCAAGTGCATTGCTAAACCCTCATCAGAGAAACAACTGGTCAATGGTGGTATAGGGAATAAAAAAACTTGGGAATGTTCAGCCTTAAATGGGATATCTGTATCATACTCCTACCCTCGGGACTCAGGGATCTATGTGGGGAGCAGGGAGGGTGGACTATAAGAGCCAAAGGTGGTAGATGACTTAAAGGAAACAGTGTTTTCTAAACACAGCAGAACAGATGCATGTATGAACTCACAGGGATTATGCCAGCATGCATAAGACCTGTCCAAGCTCAAACCAGACACAATCCCAGCATGGAAGAAGGGAGCTGGGCATGAAATCCCTCCCCTAGCTGAGGAGCTATTGGCATTTGAATATTACTGGGAGAGGGGAAGTTTGGTTTTCTTTATTTATTTGAAAGTTTTTATAATAAAGTCTATAAAAAAATGGTGGACATCTGATATATCAATCACTCCCCAGGGTAGGCCCCATGCCCAAGAGTATTGATGGGAGGGATAGAAAGAGGGAGGGAGAGAGGGAAAGATGGAGAGGGAGAGAGGGGGAGAGTGGGGGAGAGAGGGAGAGAGGGAGAGAGAGATTGTGTGAGTTTAAGTGGGTGGGGAACCTAGGAGGAGTTGGGAGAAGATAATGGATATGATCAAAATACATTGTATGACATTCTCAAAAAATTAATAAAAAATATTGTTATGAAATCCAAAAACAAAATAAATAATAAAATAGAAAAATATGAAAGCAATACTAAGGCAGAAAATTATTACTCACATATATTTCCTAGGTGATATCTAAAATTTAAACCTTTTTAGGCACATCATCCTGTGGTATCTTTATCACACTCTTTATGTATTTCCCCATCAAATGTTGAATCTCTCAAAGACCAGGAAGGATACAGTGGCTTTTTAATCTTTGTGTCACCCTAGGCCTTGCACAGGGTCAGAATCTCTCAAAATATATTTAATACATAAGTTAAAAGAATTGAATACAAAAGCCAGGCTTGAATTCAAGCTTGTGGATCATAGAGCAGAAATTTTGATGCCATACATCATGATAAAATGAATGTTGAAGGCTTTGTAGAAGTTCAAAACAGCCTGTGACTGGGAAATGGAAGATCCAGGTCCCATTCTGTGTCCCTCTTCTAACTTCCTCCTGCCTCCTACTGCCAAAACAATTTAGATTTGTGCATTTACTTCATCTAGTCCAGAAACCAGAAAACTCAAATGAGGATGTATCTTGTGATTAGTGGAAATACAGTCTGGGCTGATGAAAGGAGAGGGAATCCAGGGAACAGGGCATGGCCATCAGGGTGTATGCATAGGATCTGTAATCCTTGAGTATGCAGATAGACAAAGAAGTAAGGCCAGGGAGTGCTGGAAGCTACCCTTAGAATTCTATGCAGAATTCTAAGCATTGCCTTGGTAAACACACAGACTAAAAGCTATAACAAACTCTCAGTCATCGTGGTTAGAAAATGCTTCTGATTCAAGCATGGCACCCATGGATCAGCAGCAGAGAGCCATTTTTATGGCTCTTCCCTTGTCTTTGTCTCTTGTGCTGGTGTTTAACAAGATCTGAACAGGGAATCTTACCAGTTAAAACTGAGTTCTGCTCTGCTGATCCAAAAACTCAGCCAAAAAATCAGAGAAAGAAAGATTTCCTCTCAATTTAATGTTACAGATTCTATCAAGATTCAAAATGCTTTTCTTTGTTTTGCACTCTGCAAGGTATATACAATTCCGTCTTTCTCCTTTGCCTGTGATTTCTACTCACCCCTCCCCCCTTCTCACTTTCCTCCATGCCCACACCCACCATGGAAAACACAGATAGGTATGACACTTCTAACTGTGGCCTGCACCCTGGAAGAGAAAAAGCATCAGTATGCAACCTGCAGAATCAGCACAGTACTCAAAAGGAACAAATTAAGGCCAATTAAAGGTATAACCCTTAGGAATGGTTAGTAAACCCTTACTTTTTTTCCATAGAGGAAAGGAAAAATCATTCATACAGCTTTTTTAATCCAAGGAGTGGAGGAAAATAGCCTGTTTTATGTTGTATTAATGTTAATTCTTGCTTTCACCCAGGTCAATTCAAAGATGTTTATTTCCAGCAGAACCAGGGACCAGAAGAAAGTCAAAGATAAGAAAGAAAAAGTTGTTGCCCTACAGGAACTGACAATGTAGCTGCTGACTGTAAGAAATAAATAAACAATCAGGCTGAGGTGCAGCTTGTGGGTAGAGTGCATGCCTCACATGCACAACGCCTTGTTTCAGTCCCCAGGAGTGCAAATAAATAAACAAGTAAGTGAGTAAATAAGTAAAACACAGCAGAATTGTGATAAATGGTTCAAGAGAGACACAGGCAAAGTCATGTGTGAATAGAGACTATGGAATTTATAGAAATGGGGTTTTGAAGCTCCCCCACTTCCTCTTTCTGGTACATGGGACAACTATAAGCTATTCTGACTTATATTTTTGAAAAATAAGAAATGAAAAAGTACTCTTTTCTACTATAAAACTATGCATTCCTAAGAAATATCACATTATCAAGAATAGAATTACAAAAGCAATTATTCTAATGGGGAATAAAAGGCTGGTTCTAGAGATTTTTAGATATGCTCTAACATTATATTTCCTACAGGAATTTTAGCTGTGAAATTGTTTCCACTGTACCTAAGTGTTTTTTCTTATTTTAGGTAATACATTGGTTCATCAAAACTAGCAAACCTAAACAACCCCAGAAAATCTGAGGCGCACATACAATGAGACCAAAATCCATTAGTGATCATCAAAATCAAAGCTGGCTCCATTTAAAATTGGGGGTAGATTGTCTTACTCATTATTTATTTTGATCCCAATTCACTCCATGTGAGAGGCTCCTAGACCAGCAGTGTTACACTTGGGAGCAACCATGTAGCCTGGTGTGACAGTGAATGCTTATAATCCTAACACTGTGAGGCTGAGGCTGGTAGATCGACAGTTTGAAGCCAGACTGCCACACAGCAAGTTCAAAGTCAGCCTAAGCTACAGAGTGAGGTCTTATTTAAAAACAAACAAACAAACAAACAAACACACTGGACTATTCACCTGACTTTGGCCAGTGATGTATGGACAGAAATAAGAGGTGTTCCACCATGTTTTTCTACTCTGTCACTTCTGCCTCATGTATCCTAGCCAGGGAGACACCTTTCTCCTGGGCCCTAGAGTAAAGATGACTACAAAATAGAGACCTAGCCAATTTGAGATGTGGACATGCCATACGGTAGCCAGAATGTGTTCCTCTTTGAAGTTCACATGTTGAAATCCTAACACTGAGGTGATGATATTTGGAAATGGGCTTTTGAGGGGGGTTTGTGTTGTGAAGATTGAGTTTTCATGAGTGAGATTAGTCCCCTTTCAAAAAGGACTCCAAGATACTGCCTTGCCTCTTCTTCCATGCATGGAGACAGAAGATGTCCTCCATGAATCAGGAAGTGGGCTCTCACCCAACACTGAATCTATTGGAACCTTAATATTAGATTTCCCAGCCTCCGGAGCTGTGGGTAATGAATGTTTGTTGTTTTGTTGTTTACTTTCTAGCCCACACAGACTAAGACACACAGCACAGGGAGGGACATAAGCGTTTGTTGTTGCAAGCCAGTAGCACTTGAGACTATTTGTTACTGTGATGTCACTCATCTTTTTTTTCCTTATTGATCACCAATACAAAAGTAAAGAAACATGAACTGTGCAAGCAACAGGCAGTCACCTTCTGCAAACCCAGTAGTTTTTTTTTTTTCCAGTTGTGATCCTCAAGGGCAGGTGAATCCACAAGATGCTAGTGTTATTTTAAAGACTTTGCACTAGGCATTTTTATATATTACCTCACTTCATCCACAATGGGAATAAGGGAGATATCAATCTAAATGGTACAGATTAAAGGCTGAGCCAACAGAATTTAACAACTAAAACTTATTAAGTGTGTAAAGTGGGAATTTTGCTTTGCTGCATTCCAAAACCCGGTCTTTGTATCACTCTTCCACAGTCTGATTAAGAAATAAATCAGTCAGCCACACAGGCAATCTTAAATTACAGCTCTGAGGACAACATGAGGTCATGTTCACATGATCTGAGTTCAGTTACTTAACCTCCGTAAGCTTAGATTTCTGTGTGTGAGTTGGAGATGAGTATCTTCAGCACATCAGAGGACACACAAGTGGTACCAGACCACTGCCTGGCGTGTGTCATCACTCCTTTAGTGGTCAGCTTCAGCATAATCAGAGTGAGTTCTGATACAACCTCAGCATATAGGGCAGAAGAAAGACTCACTATTTTAGGATGCTAGTAAAAGATCACTTCCTTTGTCTTTAGGAGATCCAGACACCACAGGAACCTAACCCCACAGAGATGTAGCCAGTTCTAGGATAGGAAGAGATTTAAAGTTATGGGTACACAGAGCCACAGAACTACATATTCAGGACAGCAACAGCAGGGTCTAGCTCTCACTGTAGTGGTGGGGATGGGAGGCAGGTCCCAAACAGATGGATCCATCAAATGTAGGAACAGGTTGGGTCCCAATGGCCAGAGCAAAAGGGTTTAGAGGAATTGGGCCTGGCCTGATACGAAAGTGGAGAGAGCTCGCTGCAAACAAGAGTGAGCCTGTGACACCATGGCCCCTGACTAGCAATGAGATGATGGAAACAGCTGATGGGATTGACAGAGGTGAGGATGACGAAAAGCACTTAAGCAACAGCTTCACAACCCTGTTGTTGCTGAAAGCCTCCTGCCACAGTACAAAGCAATCAGTCAGTCACCCTGCCACCAGCCCCTCCTCTGCCCGCCTCCCTTTTCCCACCTTTGCACACCCTGGACCATTCATCCCTTTGTCTCTCCAGCCCAGACTGTGGCAGCCCAGACCCAGCTAACAGAAACACACCAGCTGGAAGCAAGCCTTTAACGGCTGTCTCTCAAACCAGAGGCTCCTAGGGCTGTCTGAGCTAATAGAGAGGCCTGGCCATAGAAGCGGGAGTTACAAAGACAGTCTGGCTACAGAGGGACCTTCCTGTTTCCACAGCTTGTCATGAATTTTACATTAAGAAATTACCTGTATGTTTATCATTCCTGTTCACGGTACTGGCCTCTCCCCAGATCACAGTGTAGGCCCACTGCCTTTTGAAGACCAAAGTGTGACTTTGAATTACAAACTTAAAATGATTTTGAGTTTGGGAATTTTCCACAAAAGAAATAACACTGGGCTTGGAGTTGAAGATTCCTGAGTCCTTGCCCTCCTTCTACTCACACTTTATCTCACTCACCATGCCTATTGCTGAACTTTCCTAGACAATGGCTTTTTAGAGCATGGATGGCAAGTATAATGCCACATGATAGCAGCTAGCTCTTTTTGACTGCTTATCTAGCTGCCTTCCACTACAGATTGTCACCTCCCTCACAGACAGCAAGGGCCTCTATTGTTTGTACCTTCAGTATTCAACACATGGCTGTTAAACAGTCTATTGATCAAGTTTATGAAATATGCAACCTCCAAATATATAAAATGGGGATAAAGTACGTAAGTGGCATTTGTTCCAGGTTAGTGTTTGGGATCAAATGTGAGAGGATTGGAAAGCATCTAGAAAAGTCCAGTGGCAAATGAATTACAAAGGGAAGAACTGCATATCTTGGGCTTTCTTGCTGCTTCAGCCAGTATTTATGATGCACATCTTGTATGCCAGGCAGCATGCCAGTACAGATGGGCCCCTTCCTAGAAGGGCATAGATTCCCACCACACTCATTGCCTCCCTCAGCCCTGTACTTAACCTCTGGCTGTGGTCCCAGCCAGTGAGTTCCACCTCATAACTGCCCTCATCTTGCTGCTGGATACAGAAAAGCCCCACATTGCCCATGGGGAGATCACCAAGCATACCTTGAATGCCAATGTTGAGTACAGCAGAGGCCCTGGTCGGGGGAATAGAAGATATAAAACACATAAGGTGTAGGTCTCCCCCTAAAAACAAGACACAAGGTGAAATAAGCAGAAAAAGTTAGAGGACATGCCATGTTCCCTGATCCTTAGGTGTGGAAGTTGTTTTGTGTATGTGTCTTTTGGGATTGAGCACCTCGTGGTCTGTTGTTCTTTGCATTTTGACCAGTTGTGGATATCCGTTATGTCTCTATCTGCTATGCAAAGAAGCTTCGTTGATGATGGATGAGAACTACACTTATCTGTGTGTACAAAGATAAACATTTAGAACCCATTTAGGAATTAGACAGGCTTAGGAAAATGACAGTAGCAGGTTTTCCTTCATGGTCCATGAGGTCACCACCCAGGGGCAGTTGGGAAGAAAGGTTAGAAAAATTGTAAGTGCCAGAGGACCAAGGCATCTGCTGTGAGGTATGTCTTTATACATGACAGAGATTTGCATCCATGAAACCTTAACAAAGTGTCACCCAAACAAGAGCTGCACAGTGACAACATCATGTGATATACCCCACACCTAGATAAAGAGCTATAGGCAAACTATGGCAGCTGAGAGAGGGAGAATCAGTCTTCTTCAGGGAGGAGCCTCCCAATAGGTTATCCAATCCCAAATTTTCAGCCCTAAACACATATACACATGAGCATCAGTATATTGACTCAGGAGTGTGCATTTGCGTGTGCATGTGCGCGTGTGTGTGTGTGTGTGTGTGTGTGTGTGTGTGTGTGTGCGTGCATGTGTGCGTGTGTATGTGTGTGTGTGTGTGTGTGTGTGTATGTGTGTGTGTGTAACAATAATAAATAAGAAGAGGTCAATAATTTGAGAGAAAATGGGGGATGCAGGAGGAGATGGAGGGGAGAGGGAGTGAAAATAATGTAAATACAGTACTTATGCATGACATTCTCTAAAAATTAAAATTAAAAAATAAATAAAAGGTATATTTTTTAAAAAAAGATAACAGCATGCACAAAAGGGATGTGTCAGTTCAGAGAAGAGAGGGACTTCATTAACTGTGCAAAGACAAGGCACAGGAAAGGGATGCCATTTCAGATTGGTCATGCAGAAGTGGCAGGCATGACATTGGGGAAGCTTCCTCAGAGAATCAGAGCAGTAAAGAACCCTGAAAGGTTAACCCTCCAGCTCTCCATCCTACACACAAGGAAGCCAAGGTACAGATTTGGAAACTTGACCAAGAGTTCTAGGCTTGGCACTGGCAGCACCAGAGTGTGGACACTGCAGCTTTCATGCTCTTCTAAAAATATCTTTAAATTTAACTGCCTTTGTAACAGAGTTGAGAGGTAGGGCTTACAAGAAATGATTAGGGTAGGAGGAACCATCATCATAAGAAATTAATTAATTAAAAACAAGAGCTCTGTCTCAGGAGTGGTTTAAATATGAGACAACAGTCCATCTCCTTCTTCCTCTCTTTCCAATGTGTTCCCTTGTCCTGTGATGTCTTCAGCCTTGTCATGGTCCTGGAAGAAGACAAACAAGATGCAGCCTGTTGCTCTTTGAGTCCCAGCTTCTAAACTACTGGCAGGATAGCTTAGCTAGACTGTGGAATTGTGTTAAAGTACAATAAGTGAGCACACTAAGACTCAAGCTTGCAGTCCACACATTTGCCAGGAAATGACCTGACTATAATCCCCTATAGGTAGAAGACTAAGGAACCAATGAAAAGGACAAGCAAGAAAAATGAGAGAGGGCAAGATATATGGAGAAAAAAAATATTTAAAGCAAAAGCTTTTTGCACACAGAGGAGAGAAGACCATGCTTTAAAAAATATACCACAAAATCCTAAAAGCAAAATAATGAAAGCCCATGACAAGGAGGCAGCTGCAGAAACAGGATAAACCCAGACAATTCTGAAAAAAGTGGGCTAAGAGACTGATAAAGTGGTAGCTGAAGTGGATAAAATTCCAAGATTTCAGGAAATCTATACTTTTCAAAGCATACTACCAACTTCCCCAACAGGGCTATAGATTTCTAGTAGGTATCCAAGTGGCAGTGTGTCGGGTGTGAGTTTACTCACTGTAGTGTTCCTATACCATAACAGCAATATTATGTTAGTGAATAACTGATCCTAGACAAAGTAAGTTTTGGAATTGAACGATGCATAACACCTCTCCCAAGGGCAGCCAATGCTGAACTGCACCATGAGGACTACTCACAGAGGCTCCATGATGTGCAAAACTCCATAAACTCTATCTCCAATCTGAAGCCACTAGCTTTGTTGAAATTTAATGATGTTCAAATATAGGATGTGCCCAAACATGACAGAGGCATTGTTTTCTCTCCTTCAGCCCACCGTATGTTAAAAGCATCTATTAAAATGTGTCTGCGATGGAAGGCACCCAGCACACTGTCATTAATTTAAGGAAATAAAATTGCACCATATGAAGGGTTATCATAAGGAAGATGGTGACCAGCTGCTCACCATCTCCTCTGGGTTAGAATAAGAGAAAGTGGGAGGGAGTTCAATTTGAAATTGAATCCGAGTGGGAATTTGACAGAAGGAAGGAAGCATTATCTCCCAGATAAAGAAACAGTGGAGCTGTCTAAGGGTCTAAGAGCCTGTTGAGGGGTAGGGAGGGAAGGGCTTCTGTCAGCCCACTTACTGCTTCTCTGCTCTGGGTTACTGAATGGTTTGAGGATCTCCTTCCTCTCACCCTTTTCTAGGCAAAGGTTGCTTTAAAAAAATCACTAATGTAGAAACAATGGAGGTATTTCTATTTTCATATAGACTGTAGCCTTCCAGTAAATTAGGGAAGCAGGAAGTGGGTTATCAGAGGTCTCTTCTCTGACGAATCCCACAGCCTCCTATAGCATCCAATCTAGCTCTGCCTGGTCACTCAGGACTTACATAGTCTTAACAAATGGACAGGATCATCTGAAATTCTGTCTGTTGAAAGACTAACTTAGATGCTAAATGATGAGAAATCTAGTTTATATCAGTGACTCCCAGATCCTGCTTTCTCTCAGACACTTCTGTTTCACTCTCATTTTTAAGCATCCAGAGCCACTGTCTCCATTACAATGTGTTCTTAACAAATAATTTATATGGGCCATTTGCTGCCTAGTATGAATTTAAATCACTTCTTATCTCCCTTCCAGTTGCATTCTTACAGGAGCTGCAAATCCCACAGGGAAACCAAGAACCTATTTTTTTTTTTTTTTTTTGCCAAGAAATTCCAAACCATCAGCAAAGGTTGAGGGATATATTTTCTGGTGGAGAAATATGTAGATCCTGAAACTGCCCAAATAGGAAGCAACTGGGGCTTTGCTCCAGGTTAGATCAAAATGCCCTGCAGGGCCATGTGTCAAAGGCTTGGTCACCAGCCTGTGATTCTATTAAAAGATGCCAGAATCATTAGGAGGTGAAACTGAAGATTTAGAGGGAGGGAGTTAAAAGTCATTGTAGATGTGCCCTTGGGAGAACCCTGGCTCTCTTCTCTCTTTCTCTTTCCCAGCCACTGTGTGGTGAGTGAGTCGGTGAGTAATTCATTCATTCATTCATTCTCTCTCTCTCTCTCTCTCTCTCTCTCTCTCTCTCTCTCTCTCTCTCACTTTCCCCCTCCCTCTAGCCCC
This sequence comes from Peromyscus melanophrys, assembly GCA_902168415.1. Lineage (NCBI taxonomy): Eukaryota > Metazoa > Chordata > Mammalia > Rodentia > Cricetidae > Peromyscus > Peromyscus melanophrys. Next base: position 48,665 of record CABHPR010148722.1, read on the forward strand.
TGTGAAGTGAGCTGCTCTACTTCCACATGCTCCCCCATGGATTCTTTGCTAAACAATTATCTCTCACAAAAAGCAGGCCCAAAATGAGCAGGCCAAGAGACTATGGACTGAAATCTCTGAAACTGTGAGCCAAATAAGCCTTTCTTCTCTAGAAGTTGTATACCTCAGATACTTTGACATGGTGGGAGAAAACAGACTGACACACTCTACCTTTCTCTTGGGACTCTTTGATTATATTAACCATCCATTTCAGTGGAGATATCATTAAAAATGAAAGGAAATCAGAACTCTCCCCTCCCCGAATGAGCAAAAATGAATTGGCCTGCCACACTAACATAGCAGAAAACATCTTGGGAATTAAGTATTACTGATTATGCAAATGTTAGTCATAATCCTAGAAGGATATAAGGAAAATATGCAAATATACAAACTGTTCGTGGAGGAGGGATAATGTGCTAGGGTTTTCAGAGGAAGGAGAGGGGCTTAGAGCTGGTTGAATTAGGAAAGAATATTCGAGGGGGGATGGTATTTGGCAAATACAGGGATGGTTAGTGATGAAGGCTATTTAAAATTTAACAGAACTTGACTGGGTATGGAAGAGAAAAAAAGCATCATGACAGGCAATATGCATAAGGCATGGGGTAAGGAAAGTTGGCCCAGAGAGCAAGAGAGAGAGTCAAGGGATGCACACACAAGCAGGGTGGAAAACCTTGTCAAAGCCATACCTTAGTTGGTCCTGAATTCCCCACCAGGGCCAGGGTTTTATATGTCACTCAGTAAACAAGGGTGACTTGAAGTTTTTAAGAAGGAAGTCATTCAGGTCTCACAGAACAGAGAGGCACACTGGCTCTGTTTTATCTTCATGAGGCATTCTTGCTCTAGATTTCACCTCCCTAGAGCTTCACCTCCATGACTGGATTCTATATAAGCCTGGTTGACCACAGTGACACCATTCTCCCCACCACCACCCTTTTCTTTTCTAAAAATCACATGTTCCCTTTGGGTCTGGAACAGAAGCAATTCCAATAGAAAAGACAGACGGAGAAGTGCTTTGAATAATAATCCTTGGCATATAGATTGACTTTTTTTCTTTAATTGGGGGATGTTTGGGCTGAAAACCTGGCAAGGTCCCTATGTTGAGGATGCTGGTAACAAATGAAAGAAACTGAGTGCAGTGAAGAAAAAGGGGATGGATAAATTAGTTCCTTAGCTAGGCACAAACCTAGGGGACTGTTTTCCTGATACCTCCAAGCAGGAGACGAAGTGCCCTCTGTCTTTCCTATCAACCTGGCAGCAAGCATGAACCCAGATTCCAGACCAGCACAAACATTGAATGCAGTCAGAGTTACAGGGACAATTTGGTTCCCCTCCAAATCAAAGCAGCATTTCTTTCATTTTTAAATATTGTAAAGTTGGTTGGCAATAATTTACTTCCCTGCTGACAATCCATGTCCAAATTTCAGCCTCACTGGAAATGGTTGTGATCTGTGCTCACGCAGAGAAAAGAAAGAAAAATGAAAGAAAGCAAACACAGGCCACCCCCACTGAACTCCAGCTCTTTTAACGGACAAGTTGACAGAGTCGTTAACCAGCCTCTCTCCAGGGCCATGCCATAATTGCAGGCTGGGAAGAAGAGTTGTGTTTCATGTGATTAGAGAGTGTTTGTGCTTCTGTCCATTAGGAACAAAAAGGAGGAAGCATTTTCAAGAACTGGATGCCAAACATCATTCACCAGGGAATTCTACTCAATTACTTGCAAAATAATCTCCAAGATGGTCATTTCATCATTAAAATATTCTTGGTCAGAGCTGATTTTGAGAGGTGGCACTTTGGAAATTATGTGGTTGGTTTAACATCATCTTCTCCTAAAATGGTACCCACCACTCCCCCTCCCACTGTGTTCCACATCATCAACCAGGCTCTCACTTTTTTTGCTTGCCCAGCCACTGATGAAGACACACCGTGTGATTTTCTAGTAGCTCCTTTCACTCTTACATCAGATAAATCCTTCAACTAAGGGGTGAGGGGCAAAATGAGCAAAAATGCCCTGGGGAGGTGAGAATAGAGAGGTGGGAGGCAATGGAGCTACTCAGTGTGGGCAGAGTTTCAAGGGGGACTGGAGTGAGGGGTGAGTTCTCTTTGCTAAAAGCAATATCTCTGTCGTTTGATATGGGTGGTGCACTCCGTAAATCCAAAAGGCTGTGGGAAACTGGAGAAATCAGCCTCCATCATGCACCCAAAAGCTCAATGCATCCGAGCCAGGAGCTGTCCAGTAAAACATCCTGACCACTGCTGACTCCTTCAAGGATTGTCTTCCCTGACCCCAAGCACCAAAGCCCCCTCAAACATTCCATCTCCTCTTCAACAGCTAATCCAAAATCTTTACCTGGAAAATGCCACTGGGATCTCACTTCCGCAGCTAGCTTTACGTCACTACCCGGGCCTCTCCCCTCTCCAAAGCCTGTCTTTATCTGTGGGACCACCAGAGTCCAGATTCTCAGTAATGGTGTTTCTTTTGAGAGAAAAGCTTGAGACTGCAGGAATCTGTGAGATCAATAACAGATGACTTTAGAAATGAGACTGGGGTATGTCAGGGGGTCAAGTAGAGGGAGAGCATATGAGGTACTTTTCTATCACAAAGAAATGCCATGACAGAGGTAAGTTATAAAGGGAAAGAGTTTTTGGCTTATGGTTCCAGAGGGTTAGTGTCTATAATGGCAGAGCAAAGACTTGGTGGCCAGAGCAGGAAGCTGAAAGTTCCCATCTTGAACTGCAAACACAAGCAGAGGAAGCGAACTAGAAATGGCTAGATACTTTTAAGTCTCAAAACCTGCCTCCAGTGACACACTTCCTCCAACAAGGCCACACCTCCTAAGCCTCCCCAAACAGTGTTACCAACTAGGAACCAAGCATGTAGTTGCCCAAGACTATAGGAAATATCTAATTTAAACCACCTAAGCATGTTACTCCTTAGATGTCAGATGTCAGGTATCTTATCTCCACATAAGGGCATAAAGAAGGGCTTTTCACTATAGGGGAGTTGAAGTTAGTATATGGAATAAAAGGAAATGGGGTCCTAAGGCCCAAAGAAAGGACTGCTTTCCCTTACATCCTAGAAATCATCAAAGAGAGACAGAAGTATGGAGATGGGAAATGTGTGGGGGAGTTGTGCACATGTGCACATGTTTGCATGTCGGAAAGATGCTATAATGAAAGGTGCTCATGAATCAAATTAATACAGCATTTTCTGTGTCTGGGAATTGGTATATAAATAAAAACCTTCTGTGGAATTTATGTGCTCTCTAAGCATGGAAATTAGATTAGCAGTCCCATAGATGTCCCAGACAGGTCAGATAGGAAAGATATGAAACAGTCTGTATTTTATAGCTATTGGGAAAATATGCATTTTTCTTTTCTGGTATATTTATACATCCCCCCTCTCAATTCTCACAAAATCCATGTATGTACACACACACACACACACACACACACACACACACACACACACACACACTTCATTTTACCCAACAATGTTTCTTCACTCTTTCCCTGATTATCCTCCAGAGTCCATAGTGTTTATTTCCTTCTTTCAAATTTTTTGTAAATCTGTGTTGTCTCCCTATTTAGCAATCCCTGATATCCCTGGCAAAACTACATACTTCCCCTCTGAATTATTACTGCCTGCCATTCAGGTCTCGGTTCCCAATAGAAGTAGAAGATTCTGGGGCAGAGGAACCTCATACATAATGCTGGGTGGGGAGCAAGAGTATGGGCCAGCATGACCCAACCACATATGTTGTTCCCACTAAAACATGAGATTTTCAAGGCTGTGAGGTGTTATAGAATATTAGTTAAAGATGTACTACATTTGTTTATGCTGTGGAATATTTGTTTAATGATACAAAGATGTGTTGCATTCTTTTATGTTACATTTGTTTAACTCTGTGAAGCTGTGTTACTTTGCCTGTCTAAAATGTGATTGGTCTAATAAAGAGCTGGATGGCCAATAGATAAGCAGGAGAAAGGATGGGTGGGGTTAGCAGTCAGAGAGAATAAATAGGAGGAGAAATCTGGGAAGAGAGAATTGAAGAGCAAGAGAAGGAAGAGAGGAAGATGCCGGGGCCAGCCACACAGCCACACAGCCACACAGCCACACAGCCACACAGCCACACAGCCACACAGCCAGACATAGAATAAGAAGGAAAAGATATACAGAAATAGTGAAAAGTAAAAGCCCAGAGGGGAAAAGGTGGACAGGATAATTTAAGAAAAACTGGCTAGAAATAAGCCAAGCTAAGGCCTGGTATTCATAAGAAAGAATAAGTCTCCATGTATTTTTTTGGGACCGAGTGGCAGGCCCCCAAAGAGCAAAGAGTAAAATAAAACAAACAACGATAGTGGGGGAGGCAGTTAGGTACACGATCAGTCTCAATAGAAGCTTGTGGGTTTGTTGAGTATTGGATCAGACCCAGGCAGTTATGGCTATTTCCTCCTGATACTAAATTCATGGAAGGCTGAGGAATTAAAAGAGTGCACTCTATTTCTTTGCCAATGGCTAAGGGCCCGTAGGAAGGCCAAGTGCTTCCCATTGTCTAGTATCTAGGCTGACACTGTCCCAGGCATCTGCTTAAGTAGAAATACTTACTATCACTGCTAATACCAAACCAAAGATGAGGATCCTCTGCAGGTCTGAGAATCATAGACCTTTAAGCAGCACCTTGTACAGCTGTATAACCTATTGAGAGCAAGTCCACAAACTAATCTCTCAGTATCTGTGGCAGTTTGAAAGAAAATAGTCCCCACAGTGAGTGGCACTATTAGGAGGTATGGCTTTGTTGGATTAGGTATGGCTTGTTGGAGGAATTGTGTCACTATGGGGGTGGGCCTTGAGATATCCTGTGCTCAAGCTATGCCCATTGACACAGTTCACTTCCTGTTGCCTATGGGATCAAGATGTAGAACTCTCAGCTCCTTCTCTAGCATCATATCTGCCTGCATGCCATGTCCTGCAATAATGATTATGGATTAAACCTCTGAAACTGTAAGCCACCCCCAATTAAATGTTTTCTTTTATGAGTTGCTATGGTCTAGGTGTCTCTTCACAGCAAGAGAAACCCTAACTAAGACAGAAGTTGGTACCAGAGACTGGGGTAATTGCTGTAATAGGCCTGACCATATTTTTGTTTGGAGGAATCTGGACTTTGGTACTTTGGATTAGGAAAGAAGTGAAATGCTTTAATCACTGATTAATGGGCCATATTAGTAAGATTGTGGAAGATTTAAACTGTGGGGGCTCCAGCTCAAGAAGTTTCAGAAAGGAAGAATTTTAGTATGTTGCCTAGAAATCCTTCTTGTGATATTTTGGTGAAGAATGTGACTGCTTTTTGCCCTTGTCCAAAGCATCTGCCTGAGGCTAAAGTGAAGAGATTTGGATTAATTCCATTGGCAGGGGAAATCTCAAAACAGCCTAGTATAGACTCTGTCGTGTGGTTATTAGTGTTAACCCTAATGCAGATATATAATGAAAGAGAGCAAGATAAGAAAGGAAAAATACAAAATGTACAATTTGAGGAGAAAAGGAGCACCAGGAAATGAAATGAAGTAAAGTCCTGTGTTCAAGGAAATAAAGTAAAAAAATGGAATAAAGGGAGTGGTGACCTCAGGGCAAGATCCCATCCAGCTAAGTTTCCAAGTTGTAAGAAGGAATTTAAGGAAAGCTTAGAGCTGGGTGTGGTGGTACACACCTTTAATCTGAGCACTCCACAACAGAGGCAGGTGGATCTCTGAGTCTGAGGCCAGCCTGGTCTACATATCCAGTTTCAGGACAGCCAAGCTTAGGCAGTGAAGGAAATCATCAAAAACAGAAAGCTGATGAAGATATAATTGAACAAGGGGGCCATGTTCCAGCCCTAGCAAGCCTCAGAACTTGGTAGTTTTGGCCACATGGCTCTGGATTTAGAGTCAAGGATAGAAGAAAGGGGTTATAGAATCTTTCTCCATGACTAAGGAAAGCTTCTGAGGCCAGGCATGTATCAGGGATGTCCCTGAATTGAGGTCTAGAGAGGCCATTTCATGAAGCTGTGAAGGTGAAGCCTGGATTGCCTTGGAGACCCCAAGATACTGAAGATGCCAGAGTCATGGGATACCTGTCAAGGAAAGCTGCTAACAGGGAGTGGAACCAGCCCAAGAGAAAGAAGTGTTTTGCAGTCAACAAAGCTGAAAGGAGTTGGAGATCTGAAGAGCACTTTGACATTAGACATGGAGATTCAGAATTTGGGAGTTTGCCCAGCTGGTTTTTCAGTCTGCTTTGGTCCAGTATTTCCTCACTATGCTCCCTTCCCTATGTTTTAGAACAGTAATATATATCCTGTGCCATTTTATTGTTGGAAATATGTGATCTGCTTTTTGAGTTTGATTTTATAGGGGATTACAGTTAAGATATTGCATGAATCTCAGAAGAGACTTTGAACTTTAGACTCTTAGATTGATTGTTATAGACTATGAGGGCTTTTGAAGTTGGGCTGATATTGCTACAAGCCTATGGGGGGCAGGAAGTGGAATGTGGTGGCTTAAACGAAAATGGCCCCCCATAGGGAGGGCATTATTAATAGGCATGGCTTTTTTGGTGTAGGTATGGCCTTGTTGGAGGAAGTGTGTCACTGTGGAGGTGGGCTTTGAGGTCTCCTATGCTCAAGCTATGTCCAGTGACACAGTTCACTTCCTGTTGCCTATAGGATCAAAATGTAGAACTCTTAGTTCCTTCTCCAGTACTGTATCTGCCTACATGTCACCATGACCCACTATGATGATAATAGACTAAACCTCTGAAACTGCAAGCCTGCCCCAATTAAATGCTTTCCTTCCTGAGTCATGGTGTCTTTTCACAGCAATATAAACACTAACTAAGACAGAATCATCAAGCTTCAATCTTGAGCCCAAACTAATAAGTTTCAGTTATTCTAGTTTTAGCAAAATTGCTTTTGTTCTTCCTTCCATATCAATTACTGGTGTGTTTTAAAGTGAATGGCTGGTCTGATGGTGATTGCTAGCCCAGTGTTATAGTTTCATTTCTGCTGCTTTGATAAGACACCCTGACAAAAAGCAACTTAGGAGAGAAAAGATTTATTTGGCTTACAATTTCAGGTTACAGTCCATCATTATAAGGAAGTCAAAGCAAGAACTGGAGGCAACTAGTCATATGACATCCAAGAGCAGAAGATAAGAAATGAATGCCTATATGTTCACTTGCTTGCCTGCTTGTGCTCAGCTCCATGTTTCTATTATTACACAGTTCAGGAACCCCTAGGGAATGATGCCACCCTTGGTGGACTGGGTCTTTCCACATCTATCAACTTAAGTAAGACAACCCTCCACAGACACGCCCATTGACAAATCCAATGCAAACAGTCAATCAGTGAAGCTTTCTTCCCAGTTGATTCTAGGTTGTGTCAGTTTGACAGTTGAAGTTAACCTTCATACCCAGATTTTTTCACTGGGCAGCCCTGGGTGATTAGAATAGTCTGCTCACAGACTGGTGGCTCTCAGTTCCACCTCCAAAGGAGGACTGGGTGTCAGGTGGTCTCATACACAGTATGCATTCTGATAATCTAATTATCAGAGATTAACAGACAAGACAGTAATTTTAGGTAAGACTGACCGTATGTACAAAACACACATTCTAAACTTCAGTCTTACCAATAACAACTGATACTTTTACCTGTACTTTATTCTTCAGGCAGCTTTTCCACTGGTTCCAAACGCAGTGGGAACTTACGAGTTTGAACAATCACAAGCCAAAACCTCAACAATTAAGGCATTGATCAAGGAGCTAGACGTACTAGTCAGAGCACAGGGGTATCTGATGGTCACGTGCCACAGGGACAGGCTCTGCACTCTCACAGCCTTTGACCACTGAGAGACAGTTCAGCTTTTGCGGCTGTGGGCAAATTGTTACTTTTTTATTTTTTATGTGCCTGACTGCTCATGAGGCTCAGGCTTGTGCTTTAAAAACATTAGCTTTTACAGAAAGACACTGTTTGAGAAAGAGGCCTGGGTGACTCTGGCTTCTTCTGCATTTCATCACCAAGGAAAAGTTACACTTATAGAAAGAATAGTCATACTGCAAAGCTGAGAGGCTGTGCTATGAGATAGGTGGCATGTCAATAATATTTTACTTCCTTTGATGAGTAGAAATAAATATAGTAATTTCATTTCTTCACTTTTCATTTGTTGTTGTCATAATTTTTCAGTTTTGTCTGCTATTATTATATATTGATCAAATGAATCATTTAAATCTTTTGATATGCAGCCAGGGGAGAAACAAACAGGTATTACCTAGTTATTGATAGTGATCATATAAAGTGGCCTTTTTTACATCAACTCTGGATGCAACAGCAGGCTAGGACATTACATTCTCAGCTAATGAGAAGAGGCTGGGAAAATGTATGCCTGTGTGCAATAATATGAATAGAACAGCTTCCCTTCCCAGTGCCCACCTTCTGATCCATTCTGGTATTCCTTTCATGATTGGTTATTATCCCATGTCATGGACAAGACATTGAGGAAAAGAATTGTATAAATAACTTCCATAAAGACAGAATGAAACCAGGGGGCTGAAGTAGGTTCCAAACTCATCCAATATGACTCTAGGTCTATATGCTTCTCTGTGAAGCTTCGGCCATAGATGATTGTTTTGTCAAGAAATTTGGAAATTACACATGTGAGAAGAAAAGGGTAATAGAATATGTAAGACAATCTGGGACCTTACTGTCGATTCCCCTGGATATAGCAGATTGAATCATGGGTGTATCAATGGCCCAGAAGCCATGGATACAGACTCACGAGCACCCTTCTTCTAGTATCTAAAAGCTGCTCTGTCTGACTCTCCACAGAGCCCCTCGCTAGTGCTGAGAGTGGGTGCTGGAGCCCTGGGTTTGCAACCTCAGATCCATGGTAGACATTTGAGACCATGTGGAAAAGACATAGAAAAGAGAACAAAGGAGATGTCTCAGGAAACCCTGAGGTAAACATGCACTATCTGAAAGACTCATTTCCTCTCTCTTGGGCATCTTCTCCTTTTTCTTTTTAATCCAAGTACTCCAACTAACAGTACTACAACCGGCTTTCTTCCTTCGCTATCCAAGGACCACCACATACTCTTGGAACATAGTAAACAGTCAATAAACATTCTCACCACAAGAAATGATGAATATTGGAGTCAATGACTATGCTAGGCTGTATTGATAACACCATAATGTACATATGTATTAAAACAGTGCATTGTGCTCTGTAAATGTATACAATTGTTATTTGTCAGTAATAAAATAGGACACTATTTGACTTTGTTTCCTTCTACTTCAAGGCTGATCAATCTTAGTATTATCAGCATGATTTCAATCTGTTTCCCATAAGCACTGAATTGTTTCCCCATGTCCTACTCAACTGTATTGTTCAGGGTGTAATGTAACCTATAGCATACATATACACATAAAAATTGGTTTACACTATATAGTCTGATACTAGAGAGGTTGAGAACCTAGTAGTTGTTCAGGCCACAAGGCTGGGTACCTCAGCAGTTATGGTCTGGTACTGAAGAACTGAAAGATTCGTGGAGAGCTGCTGGTCTTCAACTCACACTGAAATCCCAACAAAGCTGGTTCTTATACCAGCAGTGGCAACAACAGTGTAGATGAACTGGTCAGTAAGAGTAAAGGCCAAACAAGTAAAAAAATGAAAAAGCTTTCCTCCTTCTCTGGTGATACTTTCTTTGTGCATCCCAATAAAGCTTATCTGAGGATCAGAGAAAAAGCCAGCCACTATATTAAACATAGAAGTCAGGTAATGGTAGCGCACTCCTTTAATCCTAGCATTTAGGAGGCAGAGATCCATCCGGACCTCTGTGCATTCAAGGCCACACCGGGAACAGAGCCAGGTGTGGTGGTACATGCCTTTAATCCCAGCACTAACCATAGAGGTCTGAAGGTCTGTACAGACAGACAGGAAGTGATGTAGCTGGGCAAAGAGAGGAAGTAAGAGGGCAGGGACAGAAAGGCATATAGGTGTGAGTATACAGGAAGTAGGTTTCTTTTTGAATGAGGATTTCTAGGAGTAAGAATGTGGCTGGCTTCTTCCTGCTTCCCTGGTCTCTCAGTTTTTACCCCAATATCTGGCTCTGGGTTTTTTAATTAATAAGACCACTTAGCAATTCATCTTAAATCCATGTCCTTTTGTGTGGACTGCTACCAGAAGGTGCCACCCACATTTAGGGTGTGTCTTCCCATGATAGTTAAAAAAGTGAAGACAATCTACCACAGACAAGCCCACAGACTGCAGGCCAACCCAATGTTGATAATCTTTCACTAAGACTCTTTCTAGCCAATCTATGTTGTATCCAGTTGACAATTAAAGCTAGCCATCATATCCCTTGATCAAGACTTCAGATTAAATTATGAACAAGAGTGCATACCCCCTGCTCTCCATAGAATGCTGAAGACATTGACTTTGGGCAGATAAGGTTGTCTTCTGGTCTCCACATACTGTGCACACAGATATATATGTGCCCACACATATATATGCTCCTTCACACACCTGAAAACACACACACAAATAAGCTGGTTCAAGTCACCATTAAGGTCTGTGGGTCCAGCAATTACCTCTGGCTTTACTGTTTCCACCCAGAGCTCTTCTTCATGCCTCCACACCTGGATCAGGCAGGTTCTCACAAGCTATTTGAGGATGAGGGTTTCAAGGTCCACTGTCTCTGTGAAAGAAGGGCAAGAATTGACTCCACTAAGTGCCCAGGAAAGCATGGAAAATTAAAATCACATTCCCCAAGCAAGTGAGAAAAGCTCAGTGGGCAAAGGATGGCAGGAGTTTATAGGCACACGGCCCCTAAATACAAATTTTTCTGAGCTGTGAGCAGAAGGTGCCTCCTGTCAGTCATATGGGGCTCCAGATCGGTACAGAGGGCATCTCATTTGCACTAAATGTTAAATGAAGTGATTAAAGACAAAGAGGACATTTTAATTGCCAGGCCTGGCCAGCTCTGAAGGGGCTCAAGTTTCACAAGAATGTGAAGGCTTAATTATGCTTAAGGGGAGAGAGTCACCTGGCATCACAGGCTGATTATAGGGAAGCCCAGGGTGAAATAAAGGATGTCAAAAATATAAAACAAAGGAGCAGAGAGATGCCACATGCTAGAGAATAAGGCAGCAACAACATGGAGAGACCCTAATGTCCTGAAGGGTAGACAAGTCTGCCAGACAGGGGAGACTGGACAAATTGGTTCCATACATATCTTGATATTTTTCTCTTTCCTCTAATGCAGATACTATTTTTCCTGTTTCAGATTCAAAAGTCTGGGTAACTTTTCTCCTTCATATCTCCCAAGGTAAGATTTCCACTTGTCTCCATTGCCCTTGCCCAAGGACAAAAACCACATCAGTGCTGCAGCCAGCCTGGGTCTGTGGGAAATTCCACATAGGACTTAACAGAGGCAGCCCAGGAAGGAAGAGGAGAAACACCTAGTGTTGGGTGTTTCAAATCATTTTTTCATTCTTTAGAAATATTCCTTCACCAAAACTACAGTTTACACAGAATTAAAATCTTGTTCTATGTTTTCTTCCTGAGCTATTATAATATAAATTAGAATCTCATATCTATGAGATATGTGTCTAGAGAACTTCACAGCCTCTAGATTTTTGATGTATAAAACCCTCTATATCCATGAGGAGATGTGTTTCCTAGCACATACAGAGAGTCGATGAGGCTTCCCCCTAGCCAATGTATTTACTAGCATTCACTACCCTGCAACATAATGAATTTAGATAAGCTAATTGGTTAGTTCCAAAACTGAAAATAGGACCTAAATATCAGGACTTCTAGCCTGTTGTGGGATGGTTTGTATTTCAAATTGCTCTGATTAGTCAATAAATAAAACACTGAATGGCCAGTGGCCATGCAGGAAGTATAGGCGGGATAAGGAAGAGGAGAATTCTGGGAAGTGGAAGGCTGAGGCAGAGAGACACTGCCAGCCGCCACCATGACAAGCAGCATGTGAAGACGCTGGTAAGCCACGAGCCACGTGGCAAGGTATAGATTTATAGAAATGGATTAATTTAAGATATAAGAACAGTTAGCAAGAAACCTGCCACGGCCATACAGTTTATAAGTAATATAAGTCTCTGTGTGTTTACTTGGTTGGGTCTGAGCGGCTGCGGGACTGGCGGGTGAGAGAGATTTGTCCTGACCATGGGCCAGGCAGGACTGGAAAAAACTCTAGCTACACTAGCCCATATATTTCCCCCAGCAAGTAACCTCACATAACAATATTGGGGTTTTGCCTAATTTCTAAACATCTATGTATGGTCAAAGTGATCCTAAATTGATTTTTTTAAATCATATTCCACTTTTTTTCCACTTTGAGGTTGACATATATGGACTACTGTTAGCTCTACCCTACAGGTGTTTAGAAATATGGAAGACTTATCCATTTATTGATCTCATATTTCTTTATTTCCATGGGGCCAAAGCCAGCTGAAATCATAGATGGTGTTGGATAACCCAACAGTTATAGTTACACTTATAAGTCTCCATCTTCTTCATTTGACCAATGCATCCATAGCTCTCACAGTGATGGGGCTAAGGGACAAAGCTACCCTCACACAGAGCTCCCTTCTTTCCCTTACACATACTTTCTGTCAGCAGATTAATTGTAAACACAGTCCAACCACAGGCTGTAGTCCTAAGTTTCTCTGGTCTTGCCCAGTCCCGTGGTCCTGCAGCCACTTATAAAATAATCACTCAGAGGCTTAATATTAATTGCAAATTATATGGCCTATTAGCTCAGGCTTCTCACTAGCTAGCTCTTACAACTTAACTCAACCCATAACTACTAATCTATGTATCACCACATGTTCTGTGGCTTTACCTGTGTCCCATTACATGTTGCTCCTTGGATGGCGGTTTGGTGTCTCCTCTCACTCTCCTTTCTTCTCTCCCTATCTCTCTTGGATTTTCCCACCTGGATCCATCCTGCCCTGCCATAGGCCAATGCAGCTTTACTTATTAGTCAATGGGAACAACAGATATTCACAGCATACAGAAACACATCCCACAGCACTAGGCCACAGGACATCTAGGAGAATTTCGCTTTCATCTTGACCTTTATGGAAACCAAGGCAGAAGTCATTGGGTAAGGGGCTTCAAGGACCCCTGCCTGGTGGGCAGCCTATCTGTACTTTCCAATCTCACTTTGATATGAGAAAAAGAATGGATGTTCTCTTTCCCTTTCTCTCTGTAATTGAATCTTTGACCATTTCAGTTAAAACAACATTTGTTTAGGAAAAAGGAGAGTTAGATCCAATGTACAGTGCTGCCTTCCCTTTGAGTAGTCCTGACAGGAACAGCACCAGCCTATGTGTGCCCACAGGCTCCCCTGTGTAGTACAAACCATTTATCAACACGTGCCTTCGGGGCAGCTGAGTGGAGGGCTGCAAAGAGAGAAAAATGACACAAGCTTCCAAACACACAGTGGTTTTCCTCTTTCTTTACCTTTTCAGTTAAAAGTCCAGAATGTAAAGTGCAGGCCTCATGTAATCAGAGGGTAATGCTTTCCATTTCAAAGCTCTTTTAATCTGAGGGCACAGTCCACAAACATCTCTTCTCCAGGCATCCCCTCTCCCATCCTATTAATAATACACTAATGCTGACTTAAACAGAATGAACTGGAGGGAATTGGAGTGGCACTTACAAATTCTCTCATTTGCCCTCACAGGTCTGAATTCTGAGCCAACACTGCAGCTGCTGTGATCCACAAAGTTCTCTATTCCAGATGCATACTATGGTCCTGCTGTTTTGATAAAGTATAATATACTATGCAAAGCACTTAGCAACCAAGTCCTGCCATGCCCCCTCTGCAAACAGTTTAGGGAAAAAGAACACAGCTAACAGATGCTTACCCTGGGAGCTGAGAAGCCTGGATTCACCTCCACTCATACCTCATTAGAACATTTGAATTCTATGGGGAACACATACTCTGTCCCAGACCCTTGCTAAGTGCTGAGGTTAAAAGGTGAGTGAAGCATCCTCCCTCATGCACTCCAGGACCAAAGCAGCTACTGATCATCTATGTCCTTGAGTGAGGTGCTCAAGCAATATGGGTCTCATATCTCCTTTTTGAAGTAGAGAAATAATAGCTGGCTTCTCTCTCTCCCTTGCAGACTGAGAAGGTAGTAAACCTAAGCATTTAAGCGTTTCTTCACAGATCATTAACTATGATGGGGAATGGAGGGTCATACAAGAAATGGAATTTTTGAGCTAGAAGGAACTAAAGAAATCAACCATTCTAACCTTTTTATATAAGAAGAGAGTCATAGAACAAAAATGTTAGAAGCTTCTGTCAAAAATCCATCAGGAATGAAAGTGAAACACCTTTAAAAGACTGTAGTCAGTAGATTAGTGAGACCCATTTATGCCAGTGCTGGAGAGGCAATGCTCAGGAACAGCAGTGAGGAAGCCTGGGTTCTCATCCTAGCCCATCAGTGAACAGCATCTCCTAACCCCCAGTTATGTTGGTCACCTCTAAAATGACAATTATGAATAGCAAAACAGCACAGCGGCATGCCCTATGGTTTGGAGTCCTGCCAAGCTGGGTTTGAGTCTTCTGCTACATTTCTACTATATGCCTTGGAGGAGGCTACCTGGGAATGACTCTGAACCTCAGTTTCAACTTCTGTAAATTGGGAAAAACTCTACCCAACAAGGCTGTTAGGATTAAATATGACAAAGTACAAGAAGAACTCTGGCCGGGCGGTGGTGGCACACGCCTTTAATCCCAGCACTCGGGAGGCAGAGCCAGGCGGATCTCTGTGAGTTCGAAGGCCAGCCTGGGCTACCAAGTGAGTTCCAGGAAAGGTGCAAAGCTACACAGAGAAACCCTGTCTCGAAAAACAAAAAATAAATAAATAAATAAATAAATAAATAAATAAATAAATAAAAAGAAGAACTCTGAATAGTTATACATTTAATTAATTTCCTCCCTTCCTGGATAGCCCTTCCAGCTTTAAAATTCTATGGCTGTGAAATGTCTCCTTAAAATTGGATCTTACATAGTGGGTTGGCTTTACTGCCTTTATACTCTACAGGATAGGGAGGAGCCAGACACTTTTGGAAGTTGAAGATATAATGCAAATCTAGAAATGTGACAGCTCACTCAAGGTCATAGCCAGTTATCAGCATTAAACAAATATCTGCTTCTAGCCTGGGGACATTGCTCAAAGCAGCTATCTGTATGCCAGAAAAAGAGGGGCCCCATGCTTCCCATCAGCCACCAGGCACTAATGCAAATGGTTTAAAAAGAACAGTAGGAAGGAGAGGGAGAACTAGGATTTCAGAGTGATGATGTTACCATAGGTGTCTCCCTTCATCTCAATAACCCTATAAGATTGTAAGACTCTCCATATCCTAGATGATAAAATGCAGGAGCAGAGAAATAAAGAGATCTGCTCACCAATAATTTCCAAAGTAGGTGGGCACTGGAACCAGAGTCCATTCACTCTGCATCTTGCAACCTGGGGTCCTTACTAGGGTGTAAACGTGCAGGTGAATCCTGATCATCAGGAAAGACAGCTGCACCATCAGACAGGGCTCAAGGCCCTGCAAAGTACTCTTCTTTCTACTTCACAGTCCTATTGATGATCTTTGGTGTAAAGGCCAAAACCGTATTTCCCAGCCTGAACACTGCTTATGTTTTTTCCTGCTATACATTTCCTCAAAGCCAAACAGGAAGGCCAGAAGCTTCTGGGGACAATAGTCCCCATCTCTGGCTATCCCTTGGTAAACAGGCTTGAGATTTCACAGGCTTCCAAGAGCTCCAGGACTTGGGGACATGTGGCATGCTTTAAGGCTAAAGCCCGCAGCTGGTGATAAATGAAAAAAAGACTTTTCAAATGGAATGAATGTAAATGAGAAAAGAAGCCCCTGGTTAGGGAAGTTATTCTAGCAAGTGGCTATATAAATGTCTTTATATTGTTATTTCCAATATTAGTTTGTTGTTCCTCCATGAAAGCTGATTTATTTGAAATGTTATTACTAGAAACACCCTAATCTTTTGGTAATAATTCATATACTGGAAGATTACAGTTTTGGAAGGCAGCCCAGTGCTGTCTGGAATCCTATTTATGGATTAAAGGATTTGAACAGCATTGCAAGCAAGATCTCTAAAGAGTAGGATAATGTAAACCTGGTTCCGTATAAAATGCTTTACCCTACTGTAGTAACCCCATTAGAATCAGATTGTTGGAGGACACTGGGTGTGAGAACTCTTGCTACACTAAACGAGGATATCACTGCCCCAGAAGAGCAAGGATTTTCCAGTCCAATTGCCCTTTGTTTTGACAGGCTGTGCTCAGCTCTGTAGTTACCCTTTCTCTAGGATATGCCAACCTCACATGACAGGAATTGACTCTTCAAAAAGCTATATCCAGGTGAGGGAGAAAACCATCACCTGTCACAGGGAAGCATTAATGAAGCCAATGTGGTTCATCCACTGAGCTCAAGTGATGGATGCATCCATGTGCTTTGTGTCCTTGGAAACCTCCAAGTCAATGCTGACCCCTCCTCTACCAAAAATGCCCTTTGAATGAGTGGTCAAAGTCTTGAAACAAGAAATGAAGACTAAACAGATATGCCCAGGCAGGAAAGAGCCCTGTTGACCACCATGAGGGCAACACACTTAAAAGACCAAGAGCCCTGGCACACTTTCCCCTCTTGCTCCAGGGAGCCTAGGGCTCTGACACAAAGTACAAAGGCCCTGCAAGCTAGACTCAAGGTCACCTGACTATATTCATTATTGACTGTGCTGTAGGCTATTCATCTGACTTCTTTGAACCACGATTTGTGTCTATAAAGATGAGGTAGATTCTCCTCTGGAAGTCTGTTGTTAGACTTAAGTGAGGTCATTCTCAACACATTGGGATTGGTCCCGGGACAGCAGTACCACCAATTGTCATAGTAGAGGAAAAAGGTGACACTCTCCAAACTAGCTGTTGCACTTCACTTTTCTGTCCAGTCCTACAAAGTTCTCAACCAAAAGTGCCATTAGCTGGAGCTCCACAGAACAAAGACAGAAGGGGGAAGCAAGGGAGAGAGGGAAGGGAAAGAAAGACAGGCCAATGTCATGCTCTCCTTCAGCACAACCACTAGCTATTAACAGAGTCTCAAGTACATCATGAACATCATCTGCCACATAAATAATGGATAATAATTCTAATTATACCACTACCTAAAACTTGACTCAGGAAATCTTTTTTCTCCTCCAACTTATTTTAGTCACCTCAACCACATCCTATTTTATTTTATGAGTTGCAGCCTCTGTTCTTGGTTCGTACTTTAGCCATAGCACAGTACAGGAGGAGAGTGAGTTCTTTTTTCTCAGACTAAGTGTGAACAAGGGTACTTTAGCCATAGTACAGTACAGGAGGAGAGTGAGTTCTTTTTTCTCAGACTAAGTGTGAACAAGGGAACTATCCCAGGGAAGTTGACACCAACTAGAGAGTATACAGGAGTTTGTGCTGTGCTGTGTTGTGCTGTGCGTGCATGCGTGCGTGCGTGCGTGCGTGCGTGCGTGCGTGTGTGTGTGTGTGTGTGTGTGTGTGTGTGTGTATGTGTGGCACGTGTGACTGCATGCACTTGTGTGTCTAAGTCTTGTGTTGAAATCACTGAGAAAAAGAGGTACTTATTTTAAAATGCAGATTCCAGATTCTACTAAAAGGTTATTGAATCAAAATATACCCTGGAAATCTGCACTTCTAACAAGCTACTCCAAGGAGGAGCCTCGTTTACTCTAAGTTTTAAACAGTACCTTTCAGATGCCTGGGGAGGCAAGAGTACATGGACATCAGTGTCACCCAACTCCCCCCGAAACATGATGACAGAGAATATCTGAATTGTGTTTTAGTGTTTACAAAATGCTTCACAAGTGTTATATCCTACTAAAGAGTGTACATACCAGCAAAATAAACAATACAGAACACCTTATCCACCCAGCTGTGGGAATATGTTCTGTTCTACTTCAATAGACTTTTTCAAAAACACTTGGGTTTCACCCTTTGACCATTAAAAACAATTAACATATTTTGTATTTTTAAGTGAATTAGACATCACTGCCTTGAAAAACCAAAGATCACAAAGGTGCTTCATCGCTAAGTTTACTTGGGATCTCGATTAATAGCATCTCCTTGTTGGTAAAGCCCTTAAGTCAGTGGTAAGCTACACATGCCTGTGGGGTCCTGTGGGGTCCAGTGGTGTGAGTCAATGTTCTTCTGACTTTTTATGGCCCCAATTTTGCCTTCAGTTTGTGTTTTTTCTGATTCCACTTAGAGTTGACTATCAAAAGCAATTCTTGCAAATAAGACCTAAGGCACCTTCCCTCACCCTTTCTAATTAACTTCTTCTAAAGTAGAGGAAGGTTGAGAAAGCACTGTAATTGCAAATACAGTGAGAGGAAATTAACTCTAGGTTGCCTGGATAGAGGATCTTCAGGGTAACATTTATGGGGTTGAGTGTGAGTTGTGTAGGCTGCTTGTTATTCTTCATTCTCTTCTCATTGCAGCTGTCCTAAGGAAGCTGTGATGGGTTTGTGGTTGACACCAGGCCAAAGAAAGCATATGACTGCATCATGCTGAGCTGGATATCTGTTCACCAAGACAGTCATGACTCAAGACAGGGTCACTTGTATATTTGCTACCACAGCATAGTGAGAAAAATCACAGGGAAACAGGACCAGTCAGAAAAAGAAGATCCAAAATCACTGGGTGAATCTGTAATAATTCTTCCTGTTACAACTTTTAGATAAACAATACAGATTGCTTTAAGAACCAAGGGAGTCCGGCGGTGGTGGTACACGCCTTTAATCCCAGCACTCGGGAGGCAGAGCCAGACGGATCTCCGTGAGTTCGAGGCCAGCCTGGTCTACAGAGAGAGATCCAGGACAGGCACCAAAATACACAGAGAAACACTGTCTCGAAAAAACAAAACAAAACAAAAGAACCAAGGGAGATGGTTTCAGGGATGGTATTCCAGGAAAGAAGGAATGCATTCATCTATCAGCTCACAAAACTGGCAGCACAGTTCTCTCTCCATCACTCTTGCTCTGGTCCTGTGTGTACCAGAAAGCTCCCATTTACCAGAGATGCAGCAGGAAGCACACTCTGCATTGGAGTAGTCATGGACCAGATGCTGCTCCCCAGAGGAAGCAGAAATGGAGCTCAAAAGATGGAGGAGAGAGAGCGCTATGTGGTCTTCCTAGGGAGCATCTACTGTGGAGAAACCATGTCTCAGCTCCTGACAGTAATGCCATGGGCAAATCAGGGGAGGCTAATAGTGAACTTCACTTCTCATACAGTATGGGATGGTAAAAGGTGATCATGCCCTTCACTCTGTAACCAAACTGGCAGAGCAGTTACCACTTGAGCTTGGTGAGTCATACCTTAGATTTTTCTGGAATCTATCTTTTCCTTCCTCCAGGAAAGCTAGCCCAATCTCAAGTGCCTAGGAAATATTATATGGGCAATGCTGATGAGTCTCAGCTCAGAAGAAATTTGGGAACTGAGAGCTAAAAGTCTGAATAATGGAACCTTGCCTCACCCTGACATTGAGTGCAGCAAGTCCTTCTGTTGACCCTCATCCCCTAGCCTCATAACCTACCCACTCCTCAGGAATGGGGCAAAGAATATGGCCATTTTGATCACAGCATACATTTTATGTATATATGTACATTTGTAGATGACATTAAATATTATATATATATTTGGAAAATAAATACACTTGTATATTAAATTGGTGATTCAATGATCAGTGTTAGTTAAGCCAAAGGGATAATAGCAGTAAAACTTTCCACAAAAAAGTTTCCTGCTAAATCCAGTGAAGTACTACACATAACAACAAGAAAAAAATTTCTCTCAAATTAGAAGAGAAGAAAAAAATAGGAAGAGAAGAAGGGGAAGGGGAAGAGAAGAAGAGGAAATGGAAGGAGGCTGACAGGAATAAGAATAGACATAGTGAAAGGAAAGAGAAGAATAAAGGGAAGGCAGGAAGAACAGGAAGAGCCCTTTAGCATATGTCAAGCATGTATTTTTATTCTGTATTTGCTAAGCGCCTACTCTGTTGATCAAGTAGCAAAGTTAAAAAGATGACTAAGTCATAATCTCTGTCTCACTTAAGGCCTATAGGCAAATAGGAAATAAAACAGAACCATAGACAAGTGGAAATTCTGCTACCCTGGAAGTAAGCCCAAAAGCTAATGTACAACCCAAAAACAAGCACTTAGCTGTAGTGTTCTCCTTATAAGTCATCATATGTATGTCATGATGAAGAAACTCTCCCAGATGAATCCCAAAGGATACACAGAAGCCAGCCAAGTAGGAAGGGGTTATTTTAGATAGGATTCCTGGAAGAAGACTGCATAAAGGCCTTCTCAGAGAGAGACATATCATGCTACCTGGGTAGGGGACACATGTTGCCTAGTGAAGGACACATGCTTCCTGGTTTGGGATTAGGATGAGAGGATGAGAATAGTGAAATCAGAAGTTACATACTATCCTAAAAGTGATCAAAAGGGTTTCAACTGGGGAACTGAAAGGTCAGATTTTCATTTGAAAACAGCTCTGTGCCTAAGTGACGGAAGTTGGAATAAGAACGTACAAGACTAGCAGTTGCTGTGGGGGCAGGAATGGGGGGAAGAATGTATTGAAAGCATGCCCTGAGTATGGGAGATGAGAGAGAGACAGGTATCAACAACACTATCTCTAGTTTGTTACTTCAGAGGATCAAGTTGTTGAAGAGAGAGGACATAGGCTGAGTTCCTTGATCAGATTGAAGAGAAGCCATCACATTTACTTAATCTCTTGAACTTTGCCACTACAACAGATTTTCTGAGACCCAGAGGTTTACCCTCTTAGTTGACTGGTGAGCATACACTTGTACCCTGTTAACATCATTCCCCAGAAGTCATCAAGGGAATAGTTTTGGAGAGGCAGAGACAGAACTTTAAGCTGCATCTCAAATAAAGAACTGTGAAATAATTCTAATAGAATCTATCTGAATACAGCCATAGAGCCATAGCAGACTTGGTGGTGGAACATAAGGCATGGAGAAAGACTTCTTGACTCTCCTGAAGAGCTCACTAACACTTCAGACTCAAGTTATGGGTCAATAGAAAACAATATGCAAATTTTCCCAAACCATAATAGCCTATAAATAGTGATGTTTTTATTCTCTTTAAACAGTGAACTAAAATGATGGGCAGTCCTCAGCATGGCAGTCTTTCCAAGACATCTTGAAATTGGCCCATTGTTGAGAAAACAGCACCATCCAACAGCAGGCTAGGAACTACAGTCCCTGCAGGAGATGCCCAGGACCAGCCAAGAAGAAGATGGTCTGGCCTTTTCTCCCACCAAACTCACTAGAAGGAGCAGGAAGAGAAAGAATAGAAGTTTGACTGTTAGGAAATAGGGAAGAAATTCAAGAGCATCTGGCCATGGCACCCCTATGCTCAATTTATAAGCCCTATTTTTTAACCTGGAGTAAAATGACATTGAAGAATAAGCTATAAGACAGCCAGTCTTAAGACAAAATGTATAGTTTCAACATCCCTTTTTCCCACTTTCCAAATCTTAAACTTTGTATTTCAGAAACAGGTCTCCATTGATTTGGATGAGGTCCTATACCTTGTGAATAATTCACAGAGCCAGCTAACATGCCTTCACCAGGCTGCTAGCTCAAGGGTTCAAGCCAGCCTTCCCATGACCTCCCCTCTGCTCTAACCCTGTCTGTGGGGACATTACTTTGAAATCCTAGATGACCAGGCTAGGCCAGTAGATATGTGGACAAGAACAGCAGCTGTAAGACTTCCAAGTCCATCTCACACTCAGAGCTAAGCCTTTTATTCCAGGATCACATATCCTACTGAAAGCACATGGAATCATTTTGTGTAGACATCACACACCCAACTCTGCTTGGCCAAGGTTTGGCATTTTGTGTTTGTCTTGTGCTTAATATGTTGCCAAAACAGAGAAGCTCTTGGGATGCAGGGCAGAAGAAGGGATGGGTCAGCTGGACATGCTGCTCTGGACCCATGGCAAAAGCCTCTGAGCCCCTTTGTTTCCCACCAGGCTCTCTGACATGACATCTACATTCCTACCCAAGGATGTAATCACTGAAATGACAAGACTGCATTCCAACATATTGCTATGAAAACACAACCAGCCTGTTTTCATCACCATTAGTCTCTCAGGAGAATGAAGAACAAGACAGAGAAAGCCGCCATTCTTGGTGTCCAGGTGATAACTGTTGGAGTGAGATGGAGCAGTCTGCAAAGCAAAGGAACCATCTGGAGAAAGAAAAGAACTCTGTTTTCCTCTATTATCATTTGCTCATGGCTGAGATAACCAAGATTCTGGGTGCTCTGCTGGTGTTTAGGTACCAAGAAACTTCTAGAGAAATTCAGAATCATGCTTAACTCTCAAGCCCAGTGGAACCCTATCACCTTCTAAAAAAGTGGAATGTGAATTGATTTTTTTTTTATGCCAATCTGTCAATGTAAAGACATCTCTATTTTTCATGAAGACTATACAGGAATTCTGTTAGACTTGCATTGAATATAAGTTTGCTGCCTGGCACTTTAATTTTATCTTCTCTGCTCTCATATCTACCAACCCCAACCAGTAAAAAAGAAAGAGCTTTCTATCTAGTCACTAATGATGTATACAGTTACTTAAGAATGAGAGGGTTCAGTTTGCAAGGAAGCATCAGTTCAAAAGTTCTTCTCTCTCTCTCTCTCTCTCTCTCTCTCTCTCTCTCTCTCTCTCTCT
>CABHPR010148722.1:71542-92967 GCA_902168415.1 Peromyscus melanophrys
TCTCTCTCTCTCTCTCTCTCTCTCTCTCTCTCTCTCTCTCTCTCTCTCTCTCTCTCTCTCTCTCTCTCCAAATACTTGTCTCGAAGTGTGTACACTATTTAAAATTTTTCCTGTACTGGGCCTTCCAGTACCCTTCAAAAATATCTAAGATCTCAATAGAATGCCACATTTTTGAGTGAACTAGAAATTGGTCCTCATGAGTAGAGGCATCTCAGAAGGGGAGCTTTCTACACTTTCCAAGTTACCAGAAACAATTATACACAAGAAGATTCTGCAGGGTTTCTGCTGGAACTGAAAAGTCAAAATGAATGTCATGCCTGAAGAGAGGGAGCTGGGCAGATGACCCCAGGTGCCTTCCATCCAGGCTCATACCCAGAATCCCACAGCCTGGTCCTTCCCCTTTGGCATCTCTGACAAAGCAAGAAAGCAGAACATCTCTTTCATCCTGTCCCCATTCCATGCTGAAAAATCTAATGAGATAAAAGCCTAGGTCTGCATAGGAAGTAAATCAGAGTGACTGTCTCCACAAATTCTGAGCAGAGCCCATCTTGCTAAATAAAATGTGACATTCATAACAAACAAACCAAAAAGCAGATAAAGGACAAGAGCCCTCAGATTTAATGCTGGAAAACCTTTGGTGATAAATAAGTAATATTATAATAAAAGATATTATAATGCATTGTCATTTGTAGAGAGAAATGTAATATAGTTGGAGGAAGAAGATAGATGGCTCAAGTTGTTTCTCTGACAGTAGAAGTAATAGCTATTGAATGTTATGTTTAGCATATCATAAAATCAGTGTTAGCAGGCAAGACAGCCTTCCAACCATCCTGAAGTCCGCAGTCAGCCTTCTGACATCAGCAAGCAAAAAGCCTAGAGAGCAGCTCGTCAGTATGGATGGCCTCCGTGCACATAAATTGAAAGAGACAGCCCTCCCTCTCAGCCTTCAGCCTACAGTGAAGATAAACTTGAGGCTGACTGGAGTATGTCTTTCTTCAGCCTCCTCTGTACTTCCCATTCCCAAGTGACTCCTGCTTATTGTAGAACCTTAGCCGGAAATCTTAAACTTGAGAAGCACTGTAAAATTCTGAGGGTGTAGGGGCTGGATCTCATCATATATTGGATAGTCATAGGCCAATCTGGGTTTCCTTCAAACGTGCTGGAAAGCCTCCTTCTGTAAGTGGTTCTGTCACAAGGCCAGAAATTCATCCACTGAGGAATGGGAGGGAGGCATAGCATCAATGCCATAGAACTCAGACTTCCACATTCACTAACTTCAGCTGAGCAATGGTAGGCACAGGAAAGCCAGGAGGCAGAGATACTTCAGCCAAGCACTCGCACAGGAGGGGGTCTTCACTTGTGCCAAATGCATGCAAAAAGAACACTGTTTGTTTTATTTTCAGGTTATTATTTGCCAGGAAAGCCCACTAATAAAGTATCCTGGGCAAAATGTCATTTTTCGAACTAAAAAAATCAAATGAGTAACTAAAGGAAGTTCATATGCATCCAAATGAATTTCTTCACTCCAAGGCAGCCTGTGGGGTGGATGTGAAAGACTGGGAGGACGGGCCTCTCAGAAACTATGACAGCACAGTATTCCAAGCACAGTGACTTCTTGGCTCCACAGCAAAAACAGGGTCCCAGGACATGTCAGTGAAAATAGCTCAGAATAAAAGAGAGCTGAGAGGGAAAGAAATCCAGTTTACTTTCTGAGAGGACCTATCCTAGTGGAAATTGCTCTTCATGTCTGTCTTATCCTTAATTTGGAAATCCCACCAGAGGCTTCTCTCCTAGCATCATCACTCCCAGAGACTTAAACAAGAGTCCTTCATTTACAAAGGATACTGGGACCCCCGAGGAGGAGCACCAGAGGAAGTGGTTTGGCAGGGTAAGGAATAGGGGTTACTCTTACATTGACCAGGAGAGGCAGATGGACTGTTCCACTCCTTTATTTGGTGGAATTCCTTCATTAGCTTGGTGAAGAATTGATACATTGAGAATCTTCCATGGAAGCTCTGTGCTAAGACTTCTGGGAGCAGCCTACACAGCCTGTTCCCTTCTATTAATTCCTTTCTATTGAAAACAAGGAAAGAGACACCATGATAAATGAAGACACCATGGGAATAGGGAGAAGCAGAGTGCTAGGGAGGTCCCCAGGAATCCACAAAGATGACTCCACCATAGACTACTAACAATGGTCCAGAGGGTGCCTGAGCTGACCTACTCTGGTGATCAGATGGCTGAATACCCTAACTGTCATGATAGAACCCTCATCCAGTGACTGATGGAAGCAGATGCAGAGATCCACAGCCAAGCCCCAGGCAGAGCTCCAGGAGTCCAATCGATGAGAGAAATGAGGGATTCTATGAGCAAGAGATATCGAGACCATGATTGGAAAAAGTACAGAGACAACAAGCCAAACACATGAACTGTGGACCAATAGCTGAGGAACCCCCATGGTACTGGACTAGGCCCTCTGGATAAGTGAGACAGTTGTTTAGCTTGAACTGTTTAGGAGACCCCCAGGCAGTGGAACCGGGACCTATCCCTAGTGCATGAGCTGGCTTTTTGGATCCTAGTGCCTATGGTGAGACACTTTGCACAGCCTCCATCCAGGAAGAAGGGGCTTGGACCTGCCTCAACTGAATGTACCAGGCTCTGCTAACTCCCCATGGGAAACCTTGCCTTGGAGGAGGTGGGAATGGGGGTGGGTTGGGGGAAAGGCTGGGGGGTGGGAAGAGGGAGCACAAGGGAATCTGTGGTTGATATGTAAAATGAATAGAAAATCTCTTAACAAAAAAAGGAGAAAAAAAAAGAAAAGAAGAATAGACCTAGACAGTGAAGCCCTGGTTAGCTGCAAGATTAGCCAACCCAGCTCTGAAGCCCACAGTCAATGTCCATTTCATCTAAAGAGCAGACACAGGAGTGGCAGCATGGAGTAGAAGGATGGGCTCTGAAGTCTCTACCTTGACCTACTGCTTTGACTACTTGCTAGTTCTGCAACCAACAAGTTGTCTCACGCTGTCTCAAGCACCAGGTTTCAAGATGTAAAATGACTGTAAATGTTGCTATTCCTTAGTACAATAGAATAAGTTCATGGCTGTGAAGCACTTGACACAGCATAGAATAAAAGCTCAGTAATTGTAGACTGGGAGAGAAGATGAAGATGTTCCAGGTCCCAAGTTCTAGACTAGAAGGCCCAGATGGTTCATGTATTGATCAGAAACCTAGAATCTAGATCAGAGGAAGGTAACAATCACACACCTGAGCTCCCTGTTTGTATTCAGGCAATGGAAATGAAATAACTTCCTTGGTTGGAATTGTTTCTTGAAAGATTTTTGAGATTAGAAGATTGTGACTTCCAAATATGCACAAATAAGGTAACATCATTTAATGAGATGCCCCTTGATAGAGAAGAAGCGATGACAATTTGCGGCCATCCTAGTTCTACCTATGGCTAAGTGAGTTATCTGTGTAGAGTTCATTGATTGAAATATTTATCAAGCATCTACTATGAGCCAGCCATTGTGATTAGGGCTGCAGATTAGTGGTTGCACTTTAAAGTGCTAATGTTTACCAATATCTGTTTTCTTTGCTTCCTGGTGACATTGTTGACTACATCTACAATCTTTTCTTGCAGTTAGATGAGACCACATGACTTGGACTGTAGCCAGTGAACAAGAGTGTTAGCAAATAAAGAGCTCTATCTTTGTCTCATCTGGTTTAGAGAAACCTCCCCAAAGAGACCATTTTCTCTTTACAGATCCACAGCTACACTGAGATCCCTTCAGAGAACCAGAGCAAGAAGTAGATACTGAGTTATGACCTGAAATCCTGAACCCACATTGGATTGTGATAGGAATGAGAGTACTCCCTGATTTTGTCATTACTGTGATTTAGATTCAAAGGTTTATCTGTTTTTATTTCCTATATCAAATAAAGCAGTGAACATGGCAGACATCCATGGCTATGAAGCTGGTAGACTTTTACAAAGTAATTCAATAAGAAACTATGATGCCATGTGATAGCTACTGGAGCATCACTGAGACACAAAAGTGGGAGCAGATAGCAGGGCAGCCCAGGATAATGTAAACATTGGGTAATTCCTCTTGGCAAACGTGCATGTATGGTGATATCTGAAGGAGGATTACTGTCAGCTCAAACTGCCATTAACTGCCACAAGCTGAGTCGCCCAAATAGATAGCATCAATTTATTTTTTCAGTATTGGAAGCTGAAAGGCCAAGGCCAAGGCATTGGCAGAGTTGGTTCTATCCAAGATGGAAGATTGTCTTCTTCCAATACCCTCCTCTATACATATCTGTCACCTGAAGTTCCTTTACTTCTAAGGACCACCTGCCATCTTATATTAAGACCTACTCATATTACTACTTTACTTTACTTGGCACTTTTATTGCCCTAAACACAACTATAGCCACATTGTGAGGTAGTGGTTATTAAGACTGTGTGATTTGGGGGAACACCCAGAACAGGTGGCTAAGAATCAGTAAATTAAAGGGTTAAAGCAACCTTGACTATCTGGTCCAATGATGGCAACTGACACAAGGAAGGTACCAAGATGAGAAAGAAGCTCATACTTCCAAGGGGCTATATCTATTCCACTTAGGACCTCAATCACAGACTCATGACACTGTTTAATTGCAGGTTTGGAACTTAGGATAATAGGAACGAGATGGTAGGATGGTGGGAAACAACAGAATGCCATGGTTGTCTAGAGACAGAATGAAATTGACTGCAGTTTTACAGACCTAGAGTCTGCATGGGGCCTGCCATGCTTATGAAGAAATCACAGAGGGGATTTTAGAGTAAGCTTGGCCTCAGAAAGATTACAAGAATTATAGGTACCTGGCCACAAGCACATGCAGATCAATGGGTAAAAGATCAATCTGAGTAAATGATCTATTAATACAGACAACAGATGCCAACAATTAATCTTCAAGACGATGACAGACGCCAGTTACAGTGAGCTGCCGATGGTGATTGACATAATGGGACCATCCTCAGCTGCCAGATTGCTGAGTTAGTGATTTTCACATTCATTTTTCTGCTTGGATTGATTGAACTGGGGAAGCTCTGGAGCTAGGAGCTGAAAACTTAAGAGCTCAGAAGACCAAGAGAGTCTTCTCTGGAAGTAGACATACATGAGCACAGCCAAGACTGATATCTGATCTACTAAAAAGAAAAGGAGTAGCCTTCCCAAGAGACCAAACATTTGTAATATGGATGCAGTAGAAGGATCTGGAGAGTGCTGCTCAGAAAAAAAGAATGTTACTACCCATTCAAAGTTTGGCACAGTGAATTAAAAGAATTGCACTAGAAGAGAAGTGCACATAATATATTCTTTTGTTGATGCTGATGTTGTTGTTGTTTCTTTCTGAACATCATGGCCTTGTTCATCCAAAACATATGCCTTGGGGGCTTCTACTCCTGGAATTTTGAATATCTATTGGATTCCTGGTTATCTTCAAAGCTTATTTCATCATCCCCTTTAAAATACTCCTAGGATTTTGATGGAGCCTGGGATGGAGATTAGGGTTTTTGTTGTTGTTTTAATAAATTCTACTATAAAAATAAACCCTAAATCTTTCCATCCTTCTTTGTGTTCATCTGCTGCCTTTGTCCATATTACCTCTTTCATTCACTGGCAGCTCTTTTAGGGCCTCTTTCCAGCCTTATTCTCTGTAGCCTAACGTTATAGAGACGAATGTAGTTGATCTACACATAATCAATACAGTTTGCTGCAATTACCCTGTTTGGGCATACCCCAGTGTAAAATGGCTTCTGCTAACGCATAAAACGTCCTTTGTCACAAAATTCACCTGAGTGCCTGTTCCACCAAGAAGTCACTTATCCACTCCATAGAGCCTTTCTGTCCTCCTTCCCTTTTGCCCCTGTCTCCAAAGCCCCAAAGCCCAAGCTGTCCAAGAACCATGTCCTAATCATGTAGATCTCAGCTCTCCAAGGTGCAAACCACCAAACATAGCTCCCAGCCACCCCCAGCTCTGCTTATCCTTTTCATAGTGCTCATCAACACCTGAAATTATTCATGTGTTATGGATATAATTCAGTTGGTAGAGTGCTCGCATAGCATGCCAAGGCCTGAATTCAAACTCCAGTGTTGCATAAAATTATGCATAGTGGTTCCTGCCTATAGTCTCAGTACCACAGAAGGTCAAAGAAGGGGAAATCACAAGTTCAAAAACATCCTTTGCTAAATAGCAAGTTTCAGACCAGCCTGGGATACACAAAATCTGTTTCAAAAACAAAAGCAAACAAAAAAGTTATTCATTACCTATCTTCCACATTAGACAGTAGACAGTACACTCCATAAAAATATTTCCCTGTGACAACAGGAATGTTCAGTGGGTAAAGGTGCCTGCCACCCAGTCTCACAACCTGAATCTGATCTGGGGCCCACATGGTGGAAGGAGAGAGATTTGGATCCCAAAATTTGTTCTCTGACTTCCACATTCATACTGTGACAGGCATACACTTAGAAAGAGAGAGAGAGAAAGAGAGAGAGAGAATAAGTAAATAAATAAACAAAATTTAAAATTGTTAATACTTTTCTTTTAGATTTATTTGTGTTTCACCAGCCTGTAGGAGAGTTCCAGGCATATAGTAAATATGCAAGCATTTCTTGACTGAATGGTACAATCCACAGTTGAGTGCTCTAACTTTCCATAGCATCCTGTTCCTGCCTCTACAAAGGCACTTAGCACTTTGTGGAGTCAGAGTCAAAATCTTCCTCTCATCCCTGAAGTGAGCTCCTGGAGGGAAAGGATGCTTGCCAGAGATATTGTATGTAAAAACTGAGGAAGAAACACCACCTGTGGATTGTTGCTTCTCAATCCTTCATGGGGTAGCCCAAGTCACCCAGGGGATCTTGTTAAGATGCCGCTTCTGATTGGTGGCCTGAAGTGGGACCCAAGACTTGGAATTTCTAACAAGCATCCTGATGACTTCAGTGTTGTAAGTCTTTTCCACAGTCTGAATAGAAAGACGTTCAGGAGGATGTTCTACAAACTTGTTTTTCATTTCCTTTGTGTTTGCTACAAAACCCTGTAGATTCTTTTTGGTGGATGTGAACTACATATTAAATTAACATATGTTTAAAACATGAAAAAGTTAATGAATGCATCCAACACTCTCAGAGTTATAGGAAAAGAAACTGAGTCATAAAAGGTTAGACAACTTGATTGCCAACTACCCAAGTCTGGTCTAGAATCCTGTGTCTAACCCTCTTGAGCCACGAGTGTTTTAATTTTAGTTGCTGTTTGGGATTGGGGCTTAAATATTCAAGGTATCAGATGCAAGCTGCTTTGCCTGGCATGGTAGTACAGGCCAGCACTTCAGAGACTAAAACAGTAGAATTGCTGTAAGTACAAGGCCAGCCTGGGCTACCTAGACAGACTCTGTCCCAAAAACAAAACCAAATGAAGCAAACAAACAAGAAGGTAAGATGTTGTGTGCAGGGTAGTTCTCAACCCTATTACTAGGGTCAAAGAGTGTAGAGAGGGAGCCCCAGATGCAGGGCATACTTGTGACTCATGTGTTTTTTCAGCTTTGCAGTGGGCCTGGGCCTGCATGCTCTTCTTTACCCCAGAAGACCACGAGTTTCAGAAAGACACTTCTTTTGGCAGAACCAATCATGTTTACAGGATATATATGGCTGAAACTAGCAGATGTGGTCTTACTGAATGAAGCCTGTGGGGAAGATATATAGTTTTTTGGAGTTGAAGGGAGGAGCCCCCAACAACCTGGTACCATGAGGTGAGTAGCAGAAGACTGATGAGGGCCTTCCTGTATTTTCCCCAAGCCTTGGAAAGCAGGGCTGCACCACAGCTCCAAACTCCACTAATAAGGACAAGATGGCTCCGTGTGGCAGATGGCCCTTTGCTCACAGCCATCTGACAGCAAATGAACGTGCCTGGGATTCTTCATGCAGAAGCTCACATCAAGCACTCTTTCCCAAGATTAGTCTGTGAACACTCCACTTTGACCAACAGGCAAGCTCAGGCAGCTTAGCACAAAGCATGGCCAGGGGACAGATGATCACAGCTGCCTGTGCTACCAGTCTTCGAGGAGAGCATGGAACCCCCAAAGAGGCAGATACACAAAAACCTTGACTCAACATGAAGACTTCTTTAAGATTCCTTACTTCCGTCATTATTTCCACCAGTGCTGGCAGTGGCTGTTACACTGGTCGTTCCAATTCATCATTCAGAGTGGCACAAGTGTGGCTTATGGTACAGCTCAGGGACTAGTCTGTTCTAGTCTGTCAAGAACTGTGTTGTTCCTGCTGCCAGATGACCCTGTAAGCACTGAGAAAATGTAAACACCTCAAAGGGTTGGCGTGAAAAAGAGGTCTGACAGCTACTTCCCGTTTTCTGTGAGCAGAACAAGAGCTAGTTTTCCACAGTACACTTTGGGCAGGCAGACAACCTTCCTGACTACCGTGATAGTAAGACCTTGGAATGCAGCCTCCTTCCCCAAGATCTGACCGATACCTGGTTCCTGACAGTTTGGTTCTAAACTAACAGTGACAGCAGCAACTGAGGAGATTGAGAAAGAAAATCTCCAAGGCTAGATGCTTCTCTGGCTCAGATGAAAGCTGTAACCTGGCCAACTACCAGGAGGTGGAGGTGAGTATGCCAGCTCCCTGAGATCTAGTCACTGAAGCCCTTCCTCCCTCAGTTTGAACTATGAGACCATGCTAACCGGGCAGAACCTGTATTTCCATTTTATCTAAGGGACACAGAAAAGATTAAATTCTTATTTAACTTTAAACACATAAATAGCACACATCAGAGGTGTTTGTATCACCAAGAGTTCTGCTGAATGTTAAGACCAGAAAGGAGCCCTCCTGTCTTCATTTCTCCTGATGCTTGTTTATCTGTTTGTTTGTTTGTTTATTTGTTTGTTTCAAGACAGTGTTTCTCTGTGTAGCCCTGGCTGTCCTGAAACTCACTCTGTAGACCAGCTGGCCTCAAACTCATAGAGATCTGCCTGCCTCTGCCTCCCTGAGTACTAGGATTAAAGGTGTGCACCACCACTGCCCGACTATCCTGATGCTTTTAGACACTGATCCCTCCTTTTTGTATGATCCTGGACACTGCTCTTCTGCCCTAAGCTCCACTCACACTCTGATCTGTAAGAGAGTGTTCCTATTTTCCCTGTGAACAGCTCCTCTCTAACATTCTGCTGGCTTTAACCCCTCCTTTGCCTGGTTGCACATCACTACTCCTCCTTGAAGAACCATGAATGGCAGATGGAATCTTAGTATTTAAGACATTTTCACAGGTGAATGCATAAGCTCCCAGCTGGAAGGAGGCCTGCTGGCCACTCCTTCCTGAACTGAAAACAGATACCCTCCCTAACAGGCTGTGTGGTACAGTGAGGACCCACCACACTAGAATCAAATCTCAGCAATGCCATTTAATTGTTATAACTTAGAGTGAATGTTAGCTGTGATTTTACTTTGGGTTCTTCAGCTGGGAATTGTGGGTAAATAAACCTACTTTCTGGCATGACACTTGGCACAGACACCAGTAATTCACCCACATCCCTTTTCCTTTAACAGAACTCCCCCTGCCAATGTGTCAGAAACCAGCATGGCTATCACTGATTCTGGGCACACAGCCTCAGTGTTCCACCCTTGACTCCTCACATACATCCTAGCCTTTGTTTCACAGACTAGAAACCAGCACATTCAGGAGCCTGTAGAATCTGTCTCTTCTTGTGTCAGAACACTTTGGAAATTTTAAGGCTTCACAGATGAAATTACCCACTGTTACCATTGCTGGAAGCTTTGGACAAAGACATTGGGAACTGGCGACATACTCCCTCTGCCAGGTAACTTGCCAGGGGGAATCTATCTCCTATTCAAGTTTTAGCCACTACAGCATATCTTCATGACTACAAATAAAATCTGAAAACATTCATTGAGATTTAATTAGTATTCTTCAATTATTGCAAAATAATTTTTTGTCTTTTAATTAAGGATTCATTCTGAAAAAAAATAAAACTCATAAGACTAGTTATGTCACAGTTTTTTACCCCAAGGGGAGCTTTGACTTGATGTTCTCTGGAGATGTGAACCCAACATAACAATTTTATTAGCTCTTATTAGAGCTTTGATTCATGTACTTCAAAGGAGTGGCCGCTTGCCTTTTCATTTGAAGTTCAGAAATCTTTTCTGGCATCTGGGCTGTCTGGAGGGGTAGTTGCTTTCTGTAAGTCTTAGAGCTGAGATGCTGAAAGAAACAGATTCTGCTTAAAGACATTTATTTTCCTTCTTTCTATCTGCTCCTTCAAGGGGATGGGTGGAGGGAGGAACAGTGGCTACTATATCCACACCATAATAATGGCTAAAACCCACTTAGGTAGAAAGTCAGTCTGTGCAGGCCCAGTCTCGCTGAGTTGGAAGCATGTTGTTTGTACACAATGTATCTGTGTATGTGTCTGTCTGTCTGCCTACCTGCTTATCTATCATTATTTATCAATATCTACCATCTTACCTATCATTTACCTATCCTCTATCTTCATTCATTCATTTATCATCTATCATTTATCCTCTACTGTTCATGTTATCTATCCTCTATCCCTCTATCATTCATCTATCATTTACTTATAATCCATATATTTATCCTTTATCAACCATCTATCAGCTATCTTCCATCACTATCATTCATATATCCATTATCTATCTTCTATATACAATATATCTATCATCTATCAATCTATCATCCATTTATTTGTTATTTCTCCTCTATCACATATTAACACCTATGTTCACCTATCGTCTATATCTCCTCTATTATTCATTTACCCATCACCTTTCTGAATTTGAAGTAGCCACAAAGATCCTTTAGTCCATTGCCATTTTACCCAGAACCCTCTCAGCAGCAGCACCAATCCTCCAGTGTTTGTACAACTTCTACTGTCAGAGCTAGCAATGATCAAAGCTGCCCAATACAGGAGTTAGCATGTTCATGTCCAGATACATTTAACTATTTTTAAATCTTTTTTACATAATTCAACATATATTTCTGTCACATCATTTATCACCCCAACATCTCTGTACTATAGAACAACAGATCCATCTATTCATCTTCTTCAGAAGACTTTTAAGTATCAGATGCTAATTGTCATTACCCCACAAATGCGCTGTCCTGAATGCACTTCCCCAGCGGCATTTGGTGGAAGGGATATCCAGACACACTTTACAGTAGTATCCGTTTTCTCTTTGTTAGTGTTGCTCCAGAGCAAGGAGCCCAGAACTGACTTCAGCATTCTTAAAGACTTCTACCTGGTATACAGGAGGGTGATTTGCTCTCCATACAGATGTAATATATATGTAGAATATAGATGATAGATTTTATATATGATTTATATATGATTGATTATAGAGATGATAGATGATAGACAGTTTTATATATATTTATGATTGATAGACAAATGATTATTTATTGATTATAGAGATTGATAGATAGTATCTAAGTAGTTATACACATATATATGGTTGATGGATAGGTAAATGGTTGATGATTAATTATAGAGATATATGACAGTAAGTAGATAATTAGATGAACAGATGATAGATAAATGTAGATACATATACATGATGAACTGATAAAGATAGATGATTGATAGTCATATAGATTGATATATGATTTATAGATGACATAAATAATAGATGATAGATTAAAGATAGGTAGTACTGTGTATAATATGCAAAACCTTTTTGTCTACCACAGTGGCCTGGTGAAGTGTATGGTCAACCAAAATGCAGTCATCTCTTACAAAGTCTACACTCAGCCCAGTACTCGCCTATCCTCTATTTGTGAAATCAAGCTGTCTTTCAAATGTAAAGTCAAGACTTAACTTTTATCCTTCTCATATTCATCTTGTTAATATCAGCCCATCTTCCTGAATATCAGATCTTTTGAAACTTGTTCATATTGCTTGCTTGTCACTTAGTTGACCTCTGCCCTGTGTCATCACAGATCTAATCAGCACATGACATATTCCATTCAAGCCAATGAGAAACACATGGAATATAGCAGGAAAAGAGCTCTAGAAGTTGGTAGATGTGTCTGTCCCATTAATATCATCTTCAAGATAGACTCCCTGAGCAACATCATCCTAGCCTCTGTAAAACACACACACACACACACACACACACACACACACACACACACACACCCTGTACTTCCAGTCCTTAGTCAGCCATTAAACTCACTACATCACTCTGTGTCTATGCTATTCTTACCCATAGTCTGCCAGTCTGCAAAAATGCCAAGGAAGAAACTGAAGGGATGGCTTGACCAGCTTTTAGGCACTCTTTCTTATGTGATCACTATCAGCTTAATAATATTATTATCTCCTGAGAATGAGCATGGAGACCAACATCTATGGTTTTTATCGTTTTCCATTTTTCTCCTTTGTGAACAAGGACAGCACTTGTAAATTAGTCTAGCTCATGCATTCATAGGGTAATGTCAATCAAGGCTGCACAAAATTGTATAAAATACACTAACTTGAGACATAAGTAACTGAGAAATCTTCATTTATTAAATATATTTACTCCCATCATAGTGGCCCACACATACAATTCCAGTACTCAGGAGGCAGAGGCAGCATAGTGAACTTAATATCAGACTACCTTTGAGAGAGACCTTGTCTAAAAATAAATCAAGGGCCAGGAATGTAACTCTGCAGTCAAGCATTTGCTCAATATGTACATGGCCCTGAGTCTGATCCCCAACATTGAAAACCAAGCAACAAACAAACAAATATTCATTGGCCAGACAGAAAAGCAAAGCCCTAAGCATAGTATTCTCTGAAATACTCGAAGGATTTATTAACTCAACTTACCAAGCCATAAAAGAACCTATAAACCTGATAACGGTAGAACCCTGGCTCTGACCCCATCTGCTTCCTTGTGTGTAAAGTGATGGATGAAAACATTGGCTCAATGAGTGGCTGGATTTATCTACCAAACTTTTTGGAGGATTCAAACAGATATGAAGTATTCATCATTAGTCTTCTGGATATCATCCTGTGAAACTCTGCCATACATACATACATACATACATACATACATACATACATACATACACACACACACACACACACATACACGCACACACGCACGCACGCACGCACGCACGCATGCATGCACGCATGCACACACACCTCCATCCACAGTCGGGAACATTTCCCTGCTAATATGTAAACTTGCTGAGACCAAAGCACTCTGCATTACACTACCTGTTAGAATGAATGGGCTCCAGGAGTAGCTCATTCCAGTGTCATCTGTCAAGAATGTGTTGGTGATGCTTTTTAAAGCATTTTTTTAATCATCTATTGCTATAGAACAGCTTCATGGGGAGGATTACATTTGTTAAATGTTAGAAATGCCATATAACTTCACACAGGTAATGTTTGAGGGGTTTGTGTATATCAATATGTGTGTGTGTTTTTAGGACAACATGAATCCTGTATTAGCAGAACTACTCAGTGATATTCCATCAACTCCCACAAGCCCGATTTATACTCCCTGAGTCATTCCATGCTGTATCTATTTACTTAAACAGAAATGCAATAAGATAAACACAAGGAAGTCAGAAAAACACTCAAAAAAGGACAGAAAATCTTCCTTGATTTTCTGATCTAATGAAGGTGAAAAAATCCTGGGAGGTAAGTCACATCTGGGCCTTGGAATTTGTCACAGTGTAATCTGTCTCCAGCTCACACTTAACCCACCTTTGGCCAATCCTTCAAAGTGCATACAGCTGTTTCAGGACCCCTTATGTCATAGATACTGTGAGAGACCTCGCGACCTCTCTCTAAGCTTGTTAGGCCCCAGCACTGACCGCGATGGATGTCATTGCTCTTACCTTCTGAAGCCCTAACTGGGAACTGGGTTCTTCTGGCAGGTCCTCTCTTCATGTCTTCATTCATAGTATGGTCCTGTGAGCACATATCCATTCTGCTATCTCACACGCACGTACATGCATACATACATGCAAAAGAAATCTGCCAAGATTCAGAGAGGCTGCAAAATAGGAAGAATGTCCATATTCCCCCTAAAAGGAAAAATTCATAATTCTATTCTGCCTTCATTGTCCGACCTCTAGATTTAGATGGAAAGTTCATGGCTCAGAATCACCTGTGGAACATGCTCAACCTGTCTATATCCAACCAATACCCACTTTCAGGCAGAACCTAATTTGTGGGCACTTGCATGGGAAAGCCTATGGTGAAAAGTTCAGAGGACTTGACAGGTTCTATGTCCCTTCATTGCTGTGGGATGTTCTGTATGGCAAATGTGTTGCCAATAAAACACTGATTGGCCAGTGGCTAGGCAGGAAGTATAGGCGGGACTAACAGAGAGAATAAAAAGAGCAGGAAGGTGGAAGGAGACGCTGCCAGACGCTGCCAGCCACCGCCAGGACAAGCAGCCTGTAAAGATGCCGGTAAGCCACGAGCCATGTGGCAAGGAACAGAATTATAGAAATGGATTAATTTAAGATATAAGAACAATTAGCAAGAAGCCTGCCACGGCCATACAGTTTGTAAGCAATATAAGTCTCTGTGTTTACTTGGTTGGGTCTGAGCGGCTGTGGGACTGGCAGGTGAAAGAGATTTGTCCTGACTGTGGGCCAGGCAAAAAAACTCTAGTTACACTTCATCATAGCTTTGTGACCGGTGACAAACACGCAAGGCATAGCTAATATCCAAAAACATTTTGTGAACTGAATGTCAACATAATGAAACAGTTTAGTAAACACATTCCTACGGTGAACTCTTTGGGATCATTGCCTTAACTACCTTCAAGTACATCTGTCTTTCCCTCACCTCTGGCATCAAGCAGATCTGCTTATAGCATCATCACGGAGAACAAACTAGTTCATATTCACATAGGATAGAAAATAACCCGTGGTTTATAGTTAGTATTCTTTCACGAGAATGCACTCATCTTTTTAAGGATCAAGGTTGGCACATGTTTGCTACTGTTGCAACAGCCAGACTGACCATGTTTTCACTGCCTTGTCTTTGTTTTTCTTTCTGCACATCTCAGGTCCTTTTCTATCTTGGTCTTAATTCAGTAGATTCAAGAGTCCCTTTCCAAATACACAAATTATGGCATTTGCCACAGTTTTATATCAAGTTCTGTTTTCCAGGTAAGTAGAAAAAGTGTTTTAATTTGCCAAAGCAGCAACCAGATACTGTGGCATATGATATTATAGAGGGTTTTCAATTTTTTTATTTTATGTGTTTCTCTGTATGTTTGTGTGTCTGTGTGTATGTTTGCACATGTGTGTATATGCCCACAGATGCCTAAAGGTGTCAGATTTCCTGGAAGTAGAGTTACAGGAGGTTGTGAGCAACCCAACATGCATGGGTTCTGAGAACTAAACTTTAGTCCTCTGCATAAACAACAAACATTCTTAACCTCTGAGCCATCTCTTCAGCTGCCATAGAGCTTTTAATAGAAGGCAAAAACACTTGCAGTTGGAATTATAACAACCATCAAAAATGGTCATTGGTAAGGTTTGTCTTGGACTTGGGACCAGCAAAAAGGAGTCTCTACCTCCACTCTCCTTGCCTCATTGTCCCAATGTCCCAATGTCCCACACTAAAGCTGCCAGAATAAACTTAGTTCAAGTTCAAAAGGGCTTTTATCCTAATGACAGGCCCTTGGTAAAAGTGAGGCTGACCTCAAGGAAGCCTTACCTTAGGCAGAAGCCTGCCCTATGGATCAAGCCCATGTTGGATACAGAGAGACAGTTTACAGAGTGGAGATTTTCACAAGTCCCCAGAGATGAGTCGTAGGTCACAGTATTGAAGATTCATCTAGAAGAGCGTCAGAAGAAAACAGGAATCTATACAGTTGAACTTTTGACCCAAGATCACATAGAGTAAATTCTACTCCCAATTCAACATAAGCCAAAAGACCTCCCTATGTCCCTGAACATGACCCAGTAACTAAAATGGGAGCCCTCTCTAAATAAACCAGCTGAAAAAGGAGGAGTAAGTGAGTGACTGACAGCTAGATAAAGTTTGTAGTCATGAAATCACCCAGCACTCTACTGTCACTGCAGTGTGTGATAGCCTAAGTTCACCATGATAAGACACCAACCATGTGTAATGCTGAAGAGAAACAAAGATAGACACAGTTTCCAGAGTTTGTTAAAGCCTACAGTCTGCTGGGTGGTAGCAGCAGAATGTAAGCCCATTTTTCCCTTGCCTCCTCATTCAGCCTGAGGCAGTTCTTCTCACTGCCTCTTCTTCTCACACATCCTTGACCACCATCCTGCTCCTGCCCACACAGAAATAGAATTGAAACCCAAGATTGCCTCAGCAACCTGACCAAGCTTTATTATTGCTACCACACATCCTTACCTCTTGTTTTTCTTCCTGTTTTGTTCTTTGAGTTGCAATTAAGTCTCTTATTCAGTATTTAAATGTTTCTGCCTCCTTTTGCCTTCTGTGTCCAAGTTCTTAGCCATGTGGCTGGACTTGGCCATTAGTACACCCAGCTCTTTTGTCAACATGCCCTAATTTTGACTGACCTCTCCTTAGGCACCAGCACCTGACTTCCCATTCTGCTACTATACAACCCTAACTGCCCGCCCACACACACACAATGTTCCCGAGTGACTAAAGATATATTTTGTGACAGAGTTTTAAAAGAAAAAAACTAATTTTATTTGTGAGGTTCCAGACTTACTCTATATTCTCTGTCACAGCATAGGGTCCATATAAATCACAGGGACACACATAGAGTCCATATAAATCATATTGGGGAAAACAGCAATAACATGTGGCTCTCAATTCTCTGGTAAGAAACCTGAACAGTGTCCTGAGACTCTGCTGGGGCCATGGTGACTCATCCCCAGATTCCTCTGCTACATTACCTAGACTTTCAGAAGCTTCATCCTGCCGTTGACAATAAAGAAAGGAGTGATGCTGGGAAGTGGGTGAAATCTGCTTGGGGAACACAAATCAAAGCTATCTCAAGGCTCCATTTGTACTAGACCCACTGTCTTCCTCTGCATCTGAGCCCTTCTATCTCAGTAGGCAGAGATTCTCACTGATGAGACAGAAAGTCGTTTCTAGAGCCACCAAATTCACATTACTTAAGCAAGATTGAGCTGTTTAAAATTTCAGTGTTGTCCAACCAAAAAAATAATAATAATAATAACAGGAAGTTGTATAGAGTGGAGTGTGCTGACAGCAGTAATGCTCCTGCAATGATTCATGGGCACTGGGTAATGCTCTGGAAGTCAGCCCAGCCAGCTAATGCAAACTGGAACTCAAGGCCAATGGCCAGATACATGAAGTCAACTCATAATGAAGAGGAGGGGGCTCCAAAACAGGAAAGAAGAAAGGAAGGAGGGAGAAGTGGGTAGATGGAGAGAGGGAAACGGTGAATGTGTTGAACAGTAATGTCCAGAAAAGCTTAAATAAAAAGAACATAGGAATATTACCATTCACAGTTACAACCTATGCCATCATGTTCTGAGAACACTGATCACATAATGAAGGAGGTTGCTTTCACCTATTCATTGTGTCTTCCACTCTTCCCCAAAGAAACCAGTTGCCCATGTGCAGTTGTCCTGATGGTACCACCCATATAAACAGTTTTCCCTGTTCTTGATGTACACAGAATAGGAAAGCTACCTTCTGCTGACCTCATTGGTGGATGATCTATGATTAAACTAATTGTCCCTCTATGCCCCTGGAATCACCTTACCATCTCCCACTGAGGGTACTTTAGGCCTCCATTTCTAGACTCAGGAGGGAAAAAGAAAAACTTCCGGATTATGCTCAAAAAAGACATAATTACATAAGAAAATATTCAGCCCTTCAACTACACAAAGCACAACAAAGCAATATGGAAATAAGTGTATTAAGTTTCCTGAATATAATATGGATAATAGAAAGACCAGATTCATAAGTAGCTATTTTCCACATCTAGGGACTTAAGGGCAAGAATCCAAGAGAAAATTTACAAAGGGTCTGGCAGCTGCCAAGCACAGAACTAGTTATTTTATATATTTTTTCTCAATTTTCACAACTTGTGAAAGTCAATACTACTACTTTAGACAGGTTTCAGTTAAATCTGCTTTCCACAATTACTCAGTATCTGAATAGGTTTGACCAGATTTAAAACGCTGTAAGTATATGAAAATGCTCTAGACTTGACGAGAATTTTAAAAAGGTTTACAAAATTCTTAGTTGACAATTTTATATTGACCATATACTGAAATTGTGTTTTGGAAATAAGGGTTAAATAAGATATATGATCAAGATCAGTAAGATGGCTCAAAGGGTAAAGGCACCTGCTGCCAAGGCTAACAAACTGAGTTTGATGCCCACCAAGAACCCACATTGTGGAAGGAGAGGATCAGTTCCCATGAATTGTTCTCTGATTGCCACATATGAGCTGTGGTATATGTGATTGAAAGCTCAGACACACATAATAAATGGGATAGATAGATGATAGAGAGATGATGATGATGATGATGATAGATAGATAGATAGATAGATAGATAGATAGATAGATAGATAGATAGACAGAT
The DNA here is from genome assembly GCA_902168415.1 of Peromyscus melanophrys. NCBI lineage: Eukaryota > Metazoa > Chordata > Mammalia > Rodentia > Cricetidae > Peromyscus > Peromyscus melanophrys. The sequence goes on from CABHPR010148722.1 coordinate 90,158, forward strand.
AGACATATAGTGCTTAAAGTTGATTTCACCCAATTTTCTTATTTGCTTGTGGCTAGAGTTTTCCTGCCTGGCCCACAGTCAGGATAAATCTCTTTCACCTGCCAGTCCCACAGCCGCTCAGACCCAACCAAGAAAGCACAAAGACTGATATTGCTTTCAAACTGTATGGCCGTGGCAGGCTTTTTGTTGACTGTCCTTATATCTTAAATTAATTCATTTTTATAATTTTGTTCCTTGCCACATGGCTCGTGGCTTACCGGCATCTTTACATGCTGCTTGTCCTGGCGGTGGCTGGCAGCGTCTGGCAGCGTCTCCTTTTGCCTTTTTGTTCTTTTTATTCTCTGTTAGTCCCGCCTATATTTTCTGCCTAGCCACTGGCCAATCAGTGTTTTATTAGCAACACATTTGCCATACAGAACATTCCCACAGCACTTCCCCTCTTTTTTTTTTTTTTTCAAAAAGGAAGGTTTTAACCTTAATAAAGTAAATTACATATAATTTGGGAATTTGGGCGTAGCTTCTCTTACTGTTTCCTGTTGGAGGGGGGCGCTGTATCTTATGGGGACATAAAGAAAATTTTAGAATTATGGAGTAGTCCGTGAGAGTGTATCGTCTGAGCCAGTTGCCTTGAAACGGTTCTGGATGTTGGATCATTTGAGCCATGGTGTCATTGGAGACCTTTCAGGTGGTCTTGGCTGGTCAAACCTGATGTATCTTAATCTGGAGCAAATACATAGCCTCTGGCTTTCTGTGGAAACAAAATCAGAGCTTCCTTTCCAAAGCAACATATCTTTACATCTAAATTTTGAAGTCAAGGTATCTTTAAAATATACATATTGGTTTAACTCAACAGCTTTTACTATCAAATGTTTTTCTGCAGTTAAAAATCCCAAAGACAACATAATCCAGATTCTCTGTGTAATATCCATCTTTACATGGCTCATTTTTTATATTATCTTTACAGTCTCTTTAAAGACTTTATTTTTTAAAACTATTTTTTATATAACTGTATATATTCCTTTTTATCTCTCTTTGAAGCCTACGTACATTTTTATATATATTTTAAAGCATTTAAAGTCTTGTTCCATCTGAATCTGTTTTATTGTGAATCAATTGTTTTAAACTGCAGCGTTCTAAGACTGAAACGGTGCTGTGGCTGCTGGCTCCGCCCACCTCAGCTTCCCAACATGGCGGTGATACGTTTACCGTCCGCTCTGGGAGCTATCGTGGGTCTATGTTTCTATCAAAGCAGCGTTTAGCCCAGAAACCTCTTTTTTTTGTTTTGTACTAGCAAAGGCTAAATCCATCAGGCAGCTTAATGTGTCATTTGCAGAGACCTCATTCCCGCCATACTGTAGGTCGAGTGCATACGCCAGGAACCCATAAGTAGCTCAAATCGGCAAGCTGCCGCTCATTTGACAAAGACAACTAGGAAGCTGTTTTAGCTCCGTTTTAGAATCTTTTTTTTACGTTTTTTCAGGTTTTAAGTGGAAATTTCTGTCCCTGTTCAGGCGCCATTTGTGGCTAGAGTTTTCCTGCCTGGCCCACAGTCAGGATAAATCTCTTTCACCTGCCAGTCCCACAGCCGCTCAGACCCAACCAAGAAAGCACAAAGACTGATATTGCTTTCAAACTGTATGGCCGTGGCAGGCTTTTTGTTGACTGTCCTTATATCTTAAATTAATTCATTTTTATAATTTTGTTCCTTGCCACATGGCTCGTGGCTTACTGGCATCTTTACATGCTGCTTGTCCTGGCGGTGGCTGGCAGCGTCTGGCAGCGTCTCCTTTTGCCTTTTTGTTCTTTTTATTCTCTGTTAGTCCCGCCTATATTTTCTGCCTAGCCACTGGCCAATCAGTGTTTTATTAGCAACACATTTGCCATACAGAACATTCCCACAGCATTTGCTCTTAAAACAGCCTGGGTTCAAGTACATAACAACTTAGGATAATTTAATCTCAGGGTCTCATCACCTGGGATGCCGGAGGGCAAAGAGACTCACAACTAGTTCCACAACGAATGAGACATTTCCCCTCAGTAAGCTATTTAGTTGTGCTGAGCCTTAATTTTCTCATCCATAAAATGGGTTTCATTATAAAAAAAAAATTGTAAGATCATGTGAAGATTAAATAAAATGATATGTGTAAAACTATGGCTCGTGGCTGTTTGACTCTGCTATTAAATGCTTGCATGCCTCTTGCTAGGAAACAATCCTTCAAAAAAAATTGCTGGCTGCCCTGGACATGTTTTTACCTCTGTGGATCTAAGAGATTCCCTGGGATAGGAGGACATTTCAACCCTGAGCAAGTCCACCAGCTTCTCACTCTGTGTCTTCACTCTGCTACCTGCCACAGGCAACCATCTGCATCCAAACCTGGACAGGAAGCTCCCATCAGCTGTCAGTCTGTGGTGTCCAGAGTCTGAAGCCAAGAGTATTGGGGAGTCAGGGGAGCAGCCCCTGCTGCCTCCTCCCTTCTGTAACACTTTAGCTGGCTGAGCCTTCTGGAACCAGGTAAATAAATCTAACAGAGGGCAATTTGTTTTGCCATTATACTTTCATTAGCATCCCACCGTTCTCAGTGGTGGTGCACACCTTTAATCCCAGCACTTGGGAGGCACAGCCAGGTGAATCTCTGTGAGTTCGAGGCCAGCCTGGTCTACAGAGTGAGATCCAGGACAGGCATCAAAACTACACAGAGAAACCCTGTCTCAAAAAAAGAAAAAGAAAAAAAAGAAAAGAAAAGAAAAGAAAGAAGGAAGGAAGGAAGGAAGGAAGAGAAAGAAAGAAAGAAAGAAAGAAAGAAAGGAAG
>CABHPR010148722.1:93067-103410 GCA_902168415.1 Peromyscus melanophrys
GAAAGAAAGAAAGAAAGAAAGAAAGAAAGAAAGAAAGAAAGAAAGAAAGAAAGAAAGAAGGAAAGAAAGAAAGAAAGAAATCTAAAGTCTTTAACAGTACCTTGTGACTGGATATGATCAGGTCTCTATCTGCCTCACCAGCACTTTTTGCCTTGGTTCCTCCTTCACTGTCTCCAGGCAAGCTGTTCTTTTCTAGTCTCCAACATGCCAAGGTCTTCCCTGCCTCAGACACTGTGCATTCCGTTTTTCTTTGCCCAAACTTAGCCTGGGTGACTCCTTACTCATCACATCTCTGTTCCTATGTACTTCAACACAATGATTTTCCACACTGTTCCTTCTCACACCTCTCTGCTCTTTCCTTCAAGCCCCTATGGACATCACTAAATTTTACTCTTTCTTCTTACGATGCATTTCATCTCTCCAGCATCCCTGGCACCATACATAATATGTTCAGAAGAGCAAGAAGCACCGCATAGAGACTCATAAACATGCAAGGTATTACAGATGATGTCAATACCTAGAATTCCTGGAACTTTCAGAATTTAGCAGTATGTCTATCATTAGTGGTGTATGTACTGCTTCACTTATCCTTCACATCATTATGAAGAGACCAGGATATCCACTGTCCCTATTTTGCTAATGAACACACTGAGACCCAAATTTAGGTACCTGGAGGTACTGAGACCACCCTGCAGCTTATCACAGACTGGAAATTTGAAACTCCAGCATTCACAGACCAGCCATCTCTAGAGACTGCCCTGCCTTTCTCAGCCTTGGCCTTCAGTTTTGCCAATGAATAGTTTTCTGACCTTGCCTATACTCTACTTTACCTGTAATCTTTCTTAACAGGTTACTTATGGAGCAAGATCTAAATGGCAATTCCCAGAAACAATCCCAAATTAGGGCACATATTATCTTCTCCTCAACACTCTGGTACTATGAAACTTTGCCAGGATATGATTTGATTTGAAATGAAACTCTAATATTTTTCCTTATCGTTCACACATCTAACACGTCTTCCATTTCCACCACCACCACCACCCCTCATTTAACCTAAATTTGACTCTTGAATTTGAATGGGGATTATATGAAGACAAAGCTGTGCTTCTCAGCAACCGTTGTTCTCAGGGTTCTGTGTGGACCAGCTTGTCCAACTTCTCCCAAACCCCCACTAATATCCCATAACATGCAAGATAATCAAACAGAGCCACGGAGAAGGAAAATACTAAACACAGCTACTATTTGCTGGACCAAACCTCCATCAGTCTTCTGTAATCCCAAAGCCATTCTTTCTTCTTTATACTTCTTTTGTCTAAAACCCCAAATATTTCTCTGGCTCCTCTAGTCAGCTTTCTCCAATGCATTGTCCCATTTTCAGCTTTCTCCCTTCATGTTCTTATGGCAGACATTTCCCTCTGTACAGTGGGTTCCCTTCCCACCTCTCAGCCTTCCACCTACACAATTTTGTTTCTCCTTTTCCTTCCCTAAGCAATAGTTCACCCTACCTAGGTTGGTGTTTGCATGTGTTTCTCCTATTTACATTTGCCCAGCAGCTGCTTTGCATATCTCCTTTCCACAGCCTCATTTCTGGAATGTTAACCAAGACAAAGTCTCACACAGGGGCAGAGGCATTTTATTTAGGAGCTGGTCTTGTTCAAATGCAAATGTGTTGTCCTGTATCATCACATTAACAGCAAGCAGGACCTGAAGAGAATGCAACCTAAGGGAAAGCCACTTTGACAGGATAAGTGGAAACCATGTAGGTCCCAGGCAGGGCTTGTGACAAGCAACTAATGGGTGGATGGAAAGCACAGTCACTGGATTAGGGTGGATGGAGCAAAGATGATCCAGGAACCCTAGACACCATAGAATGACAGGAGGAAGCCCAGTAAAGGAGCATGCATATTTGTGAAGATGAATAATGAACTTCAAATCTTTATCCATTCTGGTCCTAACAACACTATCACCATTAATTTATCTTAAAAGTAAAAAGCAAAGAGACCAGGAGGAGAGATATGTCATCTATGAGGTCCTTATAGGAAATGTCACTGATCAAAGAGGACTCTGGTCACTCTGAATCTAGCAGGGCTATATACATAGGGAGTATCTGTGGAATGTCATGGAATCACCCCAAACAGACATAATGACCTAGGTTTTGCACATTATTTAGACCTGGCATTGGCACTGACTAGCAAACACAGAAGGGTTCTACTCCTATTATAAATGATTCCAGAGAGATGTGACTCATGAGGTACAAATCCTCTAAGAAAACGCTAGCAGTGAAGATGTCGATCCTGGGAATTGCCAGCTTTCCCTTGTCCTGAGAAAGGCTTGTGTCCTTTAAGTAGTAAGTAATACACTGGGATTTACTTGTAAATATCGTGGTTTGTATTTAGGTAAATTTCTAGTTTTGAATGACAAATATGAAAGAAGGTTTTAGAGACAAAAGTTTGAGAGAATCAAAAGTTGAGAGAGAATGGGTTATATGTGTGCTGGTGGCACAGGCTTGTATGCCTGACCCATCCTGGTAAGAGCCATGACTACATCCATTTCCCAGACCACCTCCCCCTCCAGAAAGGAGTCATTTGGCTCCTTTCCTGGAACTGTCTGAAGTACAAAGAAGAGACTCTGGCTTGAATCTCTGCTATAACAGTGCTGCAGTCCCCATCAAGTGGATGCTGTTAGGGCTGCCTAGGTTTCTCCACCTGTAGCCACAGCCATCACTACTAATGTACATGGCCAAGTACTGCCCACCCACAGTTGTATAACAGTCTTTAACAATTAAACAGGAGCCTCCCTAATTCTGAGGTACCTTCTCTACCACCTCCTCCAGAGGTACAAAAACAGACAGAGCAGATCCCAAGGTTAACCCTATTTATGCTCCTAATTTGAGTTCTATTGCCTCCCATGGGTGCTGCCTGCTGATAGCTCCTGAGAAGGATGTCATATTCTTGTCATGGCTTTTCCATTGCCCTCTCCTTCTTCCCTTATTTTTCTTCCTAAAGAGCTATCCTACAAAAATAATTTGAACAAGGGCTCTTATCTCAGGCTCTGCCTCAAGAGCAACTCTAAAAATTGCTCTCCTGCCCTGGACTGGACAAAGCTGTTCTGACTCTCAGCTTGGGCAACATCCAGGGCTTCTCTATCCCTTCTCAGGCCACCAACATCCTATAAGAAAAATGATGTTCTCTATCCTAGCTACAGATGCTGCTTTGGTACCCAGAAGAGGCTTGTTTTTTATTCCACTGGGTCTGTTCTCTTTGGGTGAGACTCTCTTCAGTTTGTTTTCAGAATTGAGAAAGGGGTCTTTAACCTGATTAAACTGTTGTAACTCCCCACACAACTGGACTCAGAGAGAGCCTGCAAGGAAGAGCAAGAGATCTTGAGTCTTCTTAGGACACAGGTTGGGCCCAGCCTTCATCATGTGTGCCTATCATGAAGTTGTGCTGATGTCTCTTTGAAAGGGTCTTCCCAGCAGTTGCAAGGATGGTGGTAGTGAGTTGCTCCTTTCCATTGCCTTCTTCTATCAACCAGGTGATAAAAATAGATTTGGGCAGAAAGCTGGAAAAAGGGAGCCTGCCCATCATTTGTCAAATTGCCACCAAGGTTCCAAAGTCTCAGGAGGTAACTCATTTTTCCCTCCCCCTCTCAAGTACAGGAGGAAGAAGAGTCAGGATGCTGCATTTTTTATAAGCATTAAAAAACAAGTTCTTTCCCCCAAAATTGTCTGCCAACCTCCATTGCTGTCCATCTTACATGCCTCCCCCACCAAGAGGCTATAAGAATACCCTGGCCTCTCATGAAGTTTACCAGTCCAAAAACCCTGAGTCAGCTCTGCAAACAGGCAAGTCTGAGTGTGAGAGGTGAAGGACTAATTTCTTGGATCAAATTTTCCAATGAAATAAAGTCTTGTTTCTCTGTTGGGTAAGAGTATCAGGGAGAGAGAAAGCACCACTCTGTCCTTGGTGGTAAATCTCTTCTTTAGTCATTGTTAGATTTCCTGGAACAAGGAACATATTAAATCATGTGGGCTATCATCAACATGTAGTGGGCTGAAGCAGGAACGATGATTTCTCAGCATCCTATCACACAACACAGGACAGAGCCACCCTACATGTCACTACTATCCAACTGAGAAAAGTAAGTGTCTATATATGGAACACAAGCAAAGGACATAGAGCCCCTGCCTTCATCTATATATCACAAGACACAATCCAGCAGCAGAGATGACCAGGGGGAGGCCAGGACAGCTTTGCAACCTTAAAAGCCCAAGAGACACAGACCTCTACACTGTGAGCCCTTCTGTACATTTCATGGAGGTCTCAACTCCAGAATCAGATCAGAAGTCACTACACCTGTAGCCCTTCCAACAAGTAAACAATACAGAGGGGTAACTTCATAAGAGGTAGGGTTTCTACCCTGGAAGCTGTGATTAACAACCTCAGAGACCCTACATGCCTTCCTTCTTTCCCTTTTCTCTTTCTCTCATTTTGAGGACTGTGGTTCTTATCTGTAAGGTTAATTACTTGCCTGTCACAGTGTCCAGTGTCTCTATCAGCTTGCTCTGCATAAAGAGCAGCAGTGTCAAGAAGAGAGTCTCTACACAAGGGAGACTCACATTCCCATTCTTTGCCCATTTCTTGCTTTCAAAGAAGGCTGATCTCCCCTTGAAACTCTCTTTTAGAGCAGTAGATACCATAAGTAAGTCTTCCCAGAGCCATCAAACTGCACACACAATGAATCTGGCCACATGAACCAAGTTGTGAATCTTTCTTCTAGGAGTCTCAAATATAGCATTGATGAGTATGATCAGCACACTATTAAAATAAACATGCTTATTACTGAAACTCTATTGGTCATAGCAACAGGCAGAGAGAGCATGCATTACACTCCCTTTCCTTTTCTAATTGTATCTACTTTTATTTCACACTACATGAAATGTGGATGGGAATCTACTTGCTATATTTGATGAATTTTCTCTTTGCATATTCTCCCTGACCAGTGGCTTCATTGAGAGAAATATCAATGTTCTTAGAAGTACAAACTGGTCCAATACATTCCTACCAGACCAAGTCAGTCAGAAGGCAAAAACACATACAGGCCAGGGGAAATGGGGCTCCTTCCTCTCCTGGAAATCTGGAATATGGAATGGGACACTATGAAGTCAGCAAAGCTTTTCACAGGATTTTAGTGGCTCACTAGCAGATGACAGGTTTATAGATAAACAAAATCATGGGAACCTGCTGGCTTCAGGTATTTATTTGTTTAGAAAGATTCCCTCAATGGTCCCCTGTGTTAGCTCTTGTGTTTTATGATTAGTATATTTAATAATAAATAATAATAATAATAAATAATAATAATAATAATAATAATAATAATAATAATAATAATAACACCACACTTGATCTTACCCTGAAAATGTTGGCTAAATATCTCAAGACCATTTGTGAACAGATAGAAAATTTCCTAACTATTACATTGAAAAATAAAGTTAATCTCAGTGTCTGATAAACTATTGGTCATTCAGGACATGTCTGGTAGTATTCTCTGTTCTTCGGGGACACTGGCTCATTTAGCCTCCCAGGAACAAAACCCTTCTGCTGAGGAGGAAATTGAGGCACCTGAGTAGATCTGTGGCACAGTAGGCAGAGTCAGAATAAGGATCAACTGGCCAAATGTTTCTGGAGCCTGGTCTCATCCTCAAAATTCCATGCTATGCTTCACACTCATGTTTATCTAGATTCTAACATGGGTGAGCTTAGTAGATTGACGGAATCATTGTGGCCTTTTTGTTCCCTGAAATGGGAATCAAACTCCAGAGCTTTTCACATACTTGGAAAATGCTCTACCACTGATATGCACCCCACCCTAGGTTGGGATATTTTCAATAAAACTTATCCATCTATCCCTGTCTCAGCTGCCTGGGGAAGGAGGCAGAAACCAAACAAGGTACAGTTTGGCCTAAAAACTGCTGTATGAGAGGAATCTACTGATATGTTTGGTAGAAGTTAGTTTTTAGTTACTGTGTTTTAAACAGCAGCATGTCCTATTGAGTGAGGCTAGAAATCTGCTTGTTAGATGATAGTATGGAAGTCCAGCTTCTCGTGAAAAATTTTACAGACCCTGAAACTAAAGCTCAGGGAGGAGAAGTGGTCTACACAAGGTCTCACCGACATAGAGACAAGGGAAGAACAAGAAGTATAGGCTCTAGATCAAGCATCATTTTATCTATTCTACACAACAGTTCTGTTCCTCCTGCTTCTCCATCCCTTTCTCTCCTGCCAGTTTCCATCGCTCTTCTGTACGAGCAGTAAAGCTCTTATTCTATTTGCAAAGTAAATAGAGCTGAGATACAGATTATGCTCGAGCATCAAAGCTTTTATCTAATATAAACAGAATCAGGGTAACTTGTTCCTTTTACTCCTCTCACACACAGGCTCAGTGCCAGCTCCAGCATAATTAGCAAAGGGCAAATAGAACTCTGGCACCCTGGCCAATTGGGGGCCACTGTGTTCCTCAGCACAAGCAGGGAAATGCTTTGACTTTCTTACTGCCTATCCTCTCCCACTTCCCCTCCAGCTGTTGTGCATGATATGGAGATTGAAGTTCCCTCCTAATCTCCAGGAGTTAATTTATTAGCAGTGAAATGAGAATTAAACAGGTTAATGTAAAGATATAAAATACAGTGTGCTACTAGTGTCCTTATTCACTGGCTCTCAGAGACCCCAAACTAACCCAAAAGAACACACACATACATACACATTGGCACACATAGACACAGACATATGAACATAGATGTTCATACACACTTGAAACACACACTTGCATCTCTTATGTGTTCGTATCTATGAAAAATAGTACACATACTTGGAAAGTTATATTTTATAATAGAACCTCCATTATTCAGAAGGCTGATTTTTTTTCTATGAATGAACACATCCCTGAAAATTATGTTAGGGGCTCTAGAAAACTCAGGATAATTTTGCTAGTTCACTTTCTGAAAGTGGGTTGATTTGATCATTGTTTTAGAACTCTAGAAAATCAAATCAGAAGGCAATATTCCAGATGACAGTTTGGGATTGGGGGAACAGGATGGAATAGTAAAAGAGTATAAGATTCTGCATCAGAAAATGGTATTGATTCTCCCCTCTGACATTCACCTTGACTTTATGTAAGTGGAGAATCTCCCAAGGACTCAGTTTTCTCATCTGTAAAGTGGGAATGTCAACAATCTCTTCAGACTATTACTATGAAGAACAAAAGTTGTATACACAATAGGTTTTCAGAAGCACAAATTCTCAAAGTAAACTTAAAAATTATTTTCTGTAAAGAAGTGGAATGATTAATAAATTAAATCTGAATGCAGCTCCTATAAAGGACCTTAAAAATCATTGACCAATGCAGCAAGAATTGCAAAATCTAGAGTGTCAAGCAGATGGTGTTAAATGCCATACTCGTATGTTTGATCTCATTCAGATCTTCATTCATTCAATAAATGTCATTTGACTGTATATATAAGCTAAACTCCTTTACACTCAAGAAATGCCAATCAATGCATAGTATAATCCTGTTTCTCTTTCAGTTTACAGTAGGTCATGAGTAGGCACCTACTGTTTGCTTAGCATTCATCTAATTGTTTTGTAGTTAGATATGATATAAGCAAATGGCAATCCAAATCAGCTTCAAGAGCTGGTAGGGCTAATCAGACATGTGGAATATACCTATAATCCCAGTACTTGGGAGGTAGAGGCAGGAGGATTACATAGCAAGCTGGAAACAAACCTGGGCTACATGAGAACCTGCCTCAAAGGAAGAGGAAGAGGCTGAGGAGGAGAAGGGGGAGGAAGAAGAGGAAATGGAAGAAGAGGAGCAATCAGGTGAGGATAAAAGTCTCCCAAGTGTCTGTCTAAGATGCTTTGAAAAGGTGAGAGTTACCCTACTGATGTATGCTGTAGTGATTTGAATAAGAATGGCTCCCCGCCAGGCGTTGGTGGCGCATGCCTTTAATCCCAGCACTCGGGAGGCAGAGCCAGGCGGATCTCTGTGAGTTCGAGGCCAGCCTGGGCTACCAAGTGAGCTCCAGGAAAGGCGTAAAGCTACACAGAGAAACCCTGACTCGAAAAACCAAAAAAAAAAAAAAAAAAAAAAAGAATGGCTCCCATAGGTTCAATATTTGAATGCTTAGGGTGGGGCACTATTTTGATAAGGAGGTGTGGCCTTGTTGGAGGAAGCATATCACTGGATGGTAGGCTTTAAGGGTTCAAGAGCCCAAGCCAGTACCAGTGGCTCTCTCTTCCTGCAGATTCAGATGTCGAACTCTCAGCTACTAGTTCTCCAGCATCATGTTTGCCTACATGCTGCTATACTCCCTGCCATGATGTCAATGGACTAAACCTCTGAAATGGTAAGCAAGCCCCAGTCAAATGCTTTCCTTCATGAGAGCTGCCATGGTCATGGTGTCTCTTCACAGCAACAGAGCATTGACTGAGGCATATGCCAAAAGAAAGTGTGCATAGAAAGAGGATGAGTATGACTAGAGAGGCAGAATGAAAGATGCAAGGGAAGGTGGTAACGGTGAGACTAAGCTGGAAGTGTTCAAGCAAGAGGCACTGGCCTGCTTTTCAATGTATACTTCCAGGTGAATGTAGACCATCATTGAAGAGCAGATCCACTTCAAATGGAGGAACTATCTTTGGCTTGCAATTGCTTGACACCCAGTGTGCTTTTGTGTCAGATGTTTTGATATCAAAAACAGAGACTTCCCATATCCTGGAGCTTGTGTGGCACACCTACCACCTACTTGACCCTGGTTATGTTAGTGTCCTCATCTATAAAATGAAGGGCTTAAGATAAATGACCAGCAAGATCCACCTCTGCTCCAAGACTGCAACCTCTACCTTATGGGGCGGGGAGCATTACAGTGGCCTGAAGGAGTTAATTCATCTTGCAGAATACTCATAGGTAAGGCACAGAGTATAGGGAGAATCTCTCCCCACCCCCTCCCCAGGAAGACAAAGCCTCCCATCATTTGCCTTTAATCTGTTTTCTTAATTTTCTTCCTAGGGAAAGTCACAGCTCCAATCAGCCCTCTAATCAATGGCTCCACTACTGCTACACAAATGAGCCAGATTTATTAAAGGAGTCCTCTCTCAGATGGAAATGGGCTCCCTGCTGGGGCTGCAAATACAGGCAAAGATTGACTGCTCCCAGAATAGGTAAAGATAGAAGGAAAATGAAAGCATGCAAGTGACAAGGGAGAGGGCACCCAAGGACTCTCCACAGCCTCCCCACACATGTCCATGAATATACGGTCATCAAGCAGCCTGGAGACCAGCCCCATTCAGCCTGACCCTGGGCACAGTCATCAGTGGTGACTAGCCAGGAAACATTTTCTGTCACCTCCCTACATACCCTAGGAAAAGAAGGTCATCCAAAGCCAGAGTAGTGGAGACTCTTACAAGTGGAGAGCTGAGTGTTCACAGGCTGTCTGAGCTGGAGAGAGTCCTTAAAGATGAAATACAGCTAATAGGGAGGGCACAGACCTTGAAAGGACCCTGGTATTTCTGACTGATAGCCAGAAGCACAGGAAATTAATATTTCAAGGCTGTAAGGAACTATCCATACTGGATAAAATTAAATATTTATATATTCATAGTTGGGGGCTGGGAGCCCCTTGATTGTGGAGTGGACACTGCATGAAACATTCAGAAATAGCCAGTAGAGACACTCAGGACAAGGACAGTACCATCTATTCTACAAAACTGTTACCACCCTTCATTGTAGACATATTTGTGTTTCTGGAAATTATGGCCATGTTTCCTGGGGAGGTGGTGGGAAAAGTGATTTTACACTTACGAAAACTGAAATCCACTATCAAATAGACAAATAGACAAAGACATTCACGTGGTGAGAGCAGGTGTGTCCCTTTAAAATGATGGTAACTAAGAGAAAGGGGGTTAGGAAAACAGAAGAACAGAAGAATGAAGCTGGGACAAGAGTGAGCATGTAATAGAAGTCTCATTCTAGAAATTACAGATGCTAAGCTGCCTACAATCTTGTTTTAAGTTTTCTACTCTCAATTATAATTTCTGTTGCCTTTACACCTTAGTTTTAATCAACATGTTAGCCAGAGAAAAGACTAGTCAACAAAACAAACCAGTTGTGTGGTAGCAATAAGTTAGAAGGTGCTACATATCCTACCATGTGTGCATGATGGGGTGGAGATTATGTTGACCACACAGAATGGTTTTCTATACTATACAAACATGCCTAGTGACACCTGCCATTCACACATGCATACACACACACACACACACACACACACACACACACACACACACACA
>CABHPR010148723.1:11306-28891 GCA_902168415.1 Peromyscus melanophrys
CCACCGACGCCCAGTAACTTGTGTTAACACTTAATCACAACTCATTCTAGTGAAGTGCCCAAGCTTCTCTTTCATGATGCATAGTCAAACCATACTGAACCCACTGAAACTCCTGGACATTTTATATCTTGAAATAAATAAGTCTCCATTGGACTATGTTTTGACATTTTGGTAGCAATTAAAAAAAAATCATACTGCTAGGAATAGAGGCTGGGGATATGGCTCAGTAGGTAAGAAGAGTATTTGCTGTTCAGGCATGAAGACCTGTGTTCAGCACACCCTCAAAAAGCTTGGCATGACCACACATGACAGTTACCATAGTGCTGAGCAGGGTGGCATGGGGCAGAGGACAAGACAGGGGGATGACTAGGGCTCACTGGCTTCCAGTTTGGCCAAGAAATGGTGAGGTTTAGTGAGATTCTCTCTCATGGAAATAGAACAGAGAATGATAGAGGGGCCCCTGCACATACATACATGTCTACACATGCATACTACAATGCTTGTGTACATATGTACAGAGGACGGTATCCTCTGTACATATATATGTGTCTGCACATGCGTACCCTCTTCAGTACATATATACATGTCTACACATGCATACCCTCCTCTGAACATATATACTTGTCTATACATGCATACCCTCCTCTGAACATATATACATGTCTACACATGCATACCCTCCTCTGTACATACATACATATCTATACATGCATATCCTCTGTACATATATACATGTCTACACATGCATACCCTTTTCTTAACATGCATACATTTCTACACATGCATACCCTCCTCTGAACATATATATGTATCTACACATGCATACCCTTCTCTGTACATATATACATGTGTACACATGCATACTCCTCCCTCAAAGCCATAAAAGATCTTTATTTCTGAAAATTCCATTCCCTATTGTTAGAAATTATAGTAGAAATGAAGTAACCATACAGGCTTGTTGTAATTATTATGACAGTGATGAGATCACTTACACAGAAGATCTCGAGCTTTGAGAATCCCATGGAAGCTTTGTATGCTTTGCCAGAAAACAACAAACACCCAGATTAGCATGTTGATTTCAGAGTAGTTTCTAGATTTTTCTCAGTCCTGCTTTCTAAACCATCTACAGAACCACAGTTTATTCCCAGGGTTAATTCTGACGGTAGGAGAAGAGAAGGCGAGGATTGGCTGGGATCCAGGGTGTCTGCTCTGAATGGGTCTGGAGCCTTCAGCCCTGGTTCATGCCTGTGGTGTGGGGGTGGGGTGTCCGAATAGGGACAGCCCTATGGAGATCAGTGGCTTGGGAACGGTGTCAATTGGAAGAATCCCTCTAAGTGGCTAAGATTTGGACAGGTACTGCTACTGCTGAGCTTCTGGGTAGTGTGGACCACACAGCCAGGAGCTTTGTTTGGTTTGTTCTTCACCCTGCCATGCGACCTACCCTACCAACCTATAGCGGTTTCTTGTGCCTCATTTCTAGTAAAAGCCTGTAGCAAGAGAGCTGGCAACAACCTGGGAATTCTTTGCCAGCCTCTGATACAAAGCAACTGAGATGCCTATTGGAGAGTGATGTAGGCATCTTTGGTGATCATTTGGGAAGGTGTTGAGTGTTTCTGTAATAGCCATGTAGGGGTCAGTCAGAGCTGGAAAACTGTGTATCCGGATTTTATTGCAAAGTAGCTAAGACCCGAGAAATAAAATATTTGATATGGCCGATATTTTATCATGAAATCCGGATAGTCGGCAGGGACAGAACTTGCCAACCGTGGTTGCAAATCTCCTAAGTTAACCCTTAGACCTGAATCTTACAGAGCTGTGGGGAGCTGACTGTTTTCACTGGGGCTCCTCCAGCTTGTGCTCACTAGTCACCCTAGGCCTGAACCTAATTTCCCAAGAGTAGGGAGAGTAGAAGTGAGGCTTCGAGGGATAAGCAGCTGAGTTACTCTCAATTTTGTCTTTTCTTCTGTGTTCTTTCAGTCCCATCGGTACCATCAGACACAGCATCTGCTACAGCTCGTCATCCCTTTTGGGGTTCACTCCTTCCTCTCCACACGCTGAGTCACCTCTGTGGTATAGTGAGTTGCCACGGCTTGTCTTCCTTCTGAGATGTAAATAGAACCGTTGGCTATTAATGCAGTTAATCCTGACTCTCCATTGAGAGTTGTCGCCTATCTCCTCTACATCATTTACATATCTATACACATTTATTTTACACACAAAAGTAAAGTATGAGTGGCTGGGAAATGGTCCCTTTTAAAAATCCTGATTTTTACCCAGAGTAGGACATGTCTTTTCATTTATTTTCTACTGATTGTTGGGAATACAATGATCAGGAAGTGAAGTGCCTAAGACCAACATGCTGCAAATGCAGAGAAAGGTGTGTGTGTGTGTGTGTGTGTGTGTGTGTGTGTGTGTGTGTGTGTGACAGAGAGATAGTGGCATGGTGATATCTTCTTTCCAGATTTTATGTTTCCAAAAAGAGGGACAAGGATAGGAATTAACATTACCATTCTCTCCATCCTCTTAAGGAGGCTTATCCTTCCCTTGTTGTGGAGTTTGGGACTGGAAGCTGGAAGCTGGCCCTGTATTCTTCATCTCTTTTCTATTCCTCCCCCTCCTGCCTGCCCATGCACATTTCCCTGTAGGAACAGGCTGAACTCTGCACCTGCCGGTGGGTGTGGGACAGGGTTGAAGCTTGGAGATTCACTGTCATTTTGAGATTGGGTATTAGGAAGACTATGGTTGCCACACATGTAGGTCACATCCATCATATGAGTGACATTTTGATCTCTGATCTGCAATATGTTTTTTTTTCTTATTTCAATGATAGAAAACAGTGAAAAAATGGCAAAATGTATTAACTGTCTCATATGTCCCATAAAATAGGCTGGTTGGCAGTAATTATAAATTTGAGTGGCGTTACTTAGCTTTGGACTTTGGAGAAAACCCAAGTAAAGACTAGTCAGTGTGACTTATATTTAGAAAAATCTAACGTTAGCAGCAATGAAGGTCTATTAAAGGAAAACTATTGTATTTCCTTTGGGTCAAGAGGATACAATGTTGGGCCTGGGTGGAAACCCAACATTCCAGTTGGACTGGGTCAGTCACCTGGCTAAGGGACCACTCCTAGGAAGGAGAAATAATTATCCCTTGGATGAGATTATGTACTTTTCCTTCCCAGAATTCCCGGTCTTAGTATAATCCCTGGAATGTCTGTAGCCAGGTAGCCTTGTATGTCTGTCTGCTTTCCTGAATTACTCAAAACAGTGAGACCTTCCCATTTCTCCTTTCTCTCTCTTGGCATGCTTTCCCAGACTTTGGACCACCCTCTGTCTTTAAAGTCCCTCTGCCCTGTGGTTGCTTATCTGCTGTGTGGCTGACCTCCATGTTGGTTTATCTCAAATGGCATGTGGTTTTTTTTTTTTTTTTTTCTCTTATCCATTTTACCCCTGTAAGCAGGTTCCAAGATTTATAGCTTGCCCCTCGGACTTTTATTTAAACTCTAATAAAACCATCCTCAAGCTTCCATTTGAATTTGTTCTTAAATTCTCTTATTAAGGAGACAAAGGACCTGAGGGAGGAACTCTCAGCTCCTCATTAACATGTGCTAACTCTAGTGGGATCCCCTAAAATTACCAGTAACTTCATAGGTTTGAATTTTTGTTTTTAGATATAAGGTTCATAATTCAGATTTGATTACCTCTTTTTTTTCCTCTTTCTTCCATAAGCACATCATACCTTAACCTGATTTTTAAGAGTGCAGTGGATAGTCACTTGAAATTGCCAGTCCTGGGCTTCCATTGGCTTCATAAAAAATTCTATGTCTTGTTACTTTTTCTTTATATAAGAACGATAGTGCTTTACAAAACTCTCGACAGGGATTGCATTACACAAGAAAATAATATCTGAGGAATAGTTGAGTGCCTGACCCACCACAGGCACTTGATAAACGTTTAATTAATGCCTGCGGTGTGCTGGGGGCTGTACATAGGAGAACATTCTTTATATCCCAGTGAATTTAGTAACCCAGCATTTTCCCGTCCAAGATAGAACATTTGAAAGGGTGAGAGGCAGAAATCGGTCTGCTCCCAGTGACCTATTCTTCTTTTTTCTTACTTGCATTTTCCCCTAAATTTCTCCTTTCCATTTCACTGCCGTCAGTGATGTTGATCCTGTAAGGTCTCATTCTTGATGTTTCAGGGTGATGGGATTTTTTTTAACACTGTGGATAGTGCTCTGAGAAAAAAAGAGAGCCAGGAGTCAGCTACCCGCTGGGCCTCGTGGTGGCACTCCCACTGCCCTGTGAAACCAACTGACCCCATTCAAAAGAGACCAGGTTGAGTGGGAGCTTGGAAGCTGGATCATGCTGCCTGACTAGTCTAAATGGAGTTTGTGGGACAAAAGGAGAGTGGTGGAAATGTGTGAAGACTATCTCAAAATTTTCTCTTCTGCTTATGCTCCAGATAAAACAAGCATTCAATAAATTCCCTTAATTCTTCCAATCTTTCCATGGATTTGCTAAATTCTCTGTGTTTAAGTGAGCGGACATGAACCATGGGTGTGAAGGACAGAAGATGGACACTGGGTTGATGGTCTGATTTCATAGGAATTCCATTGGAGATAATTTTGTTGGCTTTTTCTGGTCATGAACTCTGAAAGAAAGCAAGATGCCTCCTAAACTTATTTATGGTGATTCTCTTTTTCTAATAGTCTAAAATCCTTCCCAGAATCCAACCAGGGTTGAGGTTCATGAACAATTCATCTTCTCTCTGCTCCCACTGTCTCCCTCCCCCTTGTCTTTATTTTCTACTGCATTCCTTAGGGCATGAGTGGGAGGTGGTCCCTCCCTAGGCAATGTTAGGAGGTTGTGTCTGCTCTAATACAGATGTGATGCTCTGGAGTCTGGCATGCTGAAATGGTGTGGAAAGCTCAGGACTTATGAATGGAACACTCTGGTTCTGCTCCATTATTAACTCTGGAAGGAAGCAATACCTCTGAAAGACAGAAAGTAGAGGAACTGTCTGGGCAAAGAAGTGTACAGATCTGAGGGAGTCTCAGACTCTGAAGCAAAGATGACCCATGACACTGGGTTCCCCTCAATGAAGTCATGCCATCGTACCTGTTAGAGCTCATGGCCATCTTCAGAAATATGAGTGCTGTTGACACAGTGATATCTTATTTCCAATTCCAGCCTTAGAGAAGACATGCCTTGTTTTCTGAAGGTAGAATTAATTTCCAGATTTCTAAAGTTGAAAATCCCTCCATTTACCAAATGTCAAAAATTCTGTTTTATACCACTTTAGTAATGTAAGCCAATTTTATATGCTTATTATGCTTGAAGATTTTTTTAAACACTTCATTGTTCTCCAATATTTGGCTATTAACAGTTTAAATTAAATATCACCTATTTAATTGTGAATTATCACATGGCAAGCAAAGTCATCCAGGAATTAGAGTCTGATCATTTATTAAGGTGTGCTTAAGTTCCTGGAAATGTACCAGTGATCTGACTCCAGACAAATTCCCACATCTCCTAACACAGCTTCTCACTGAATCCAAGATGCACATTTGGATTGCTCTTACTCTAGTTTGGAGTTTAGCATTGTGTCCATAAGCTAATTAAAGATAGTTTTCTTAATAATGCTTTTTAAAAAAACAGTCTGAGGACTAGGGCTACTGTAGCTCAGTTGGCAGAGTGCTTGTTTAGCGTGCACCAAGCTCTAGGTTCAGTCCCCAGCACTGCATTAACTATATGCAGTGGTGCATGCTTGTAATCCTAGCACAGTTAGAGACAGGAGGATCAGAAGTTCGGGGTCATCCTTAACTATGTATTGAATTCAAGGTTAGCTTGGGCTACATGAGACACTGTTTCAAACAATCATACATACACACAAACAAGCAAGCAAGCCAACAATAATAAAACCCCAACATGACTGTAGTGAGTAGCATCTTAGATATATATTAATTTACAAGATATATGTGAGTTTGAAACTAGTTTTCCAGCCAAGGAGATGGCTCAGTGGTTAAAAGCTCTTGCCTTGAAAGCCTGATGACTTTTGAATGTGATCATTGAATTTGAACTTGATTTTTGAGTTCTTGAGTTTGATCTCTGTAACCCATGGTGAAGGAAAAAACTAGCTCTCAGGGGTTGTTCTCTGACTTCTACACAAACATCATGGCATGCCCCACTCCCGTATTAAAAAATAGCATTTTTTAAAAAGAATATTTTTCTACCGTTATATAAATGTATTATGCATGATAACCTCTATTTTTTAGAAGACTTCTTTTGTGTGTGTGTATGAGTGTTTTGTTTGGATAAGTGTATGTGTACCTCTTGCATGACTGGCATCTCTGGAGGCCAGAAGAGGGTTTTGGATCTCCTGGAATCAAAGTTATAGACAGTTGTAAGCTGGCATGTGAGTGCTGGGCTTTTAACCAGGGTCCTCTGCAGGAGTATCAAGTGCTCATAATGGCTGAACCACATCTCCAGCACTGAATCTGTGCTCTTAAATGAGTGTTTCATGAATGTATTATATCTTACCAGTCATTCTTTTAGTACCCAGAGCTATGCCATGAATTTTTATTGAGAAAAGTTTCCACATGGGCCTAAAGTGGGATTGGACAGGCCTGGACACATTTGGAGAATCTAGGTGGATATATGATATGTTAATGTAGACAAACTCATTCACAAAGAGAGTGAGTTGAAGAGCTTTGTGTTCACATCTGTACTGAATACAGACGTATCAGTGGTGGTCTGGGGGAAGCAGCACTGAGACAGAGCTGGGAGCAGACTCAGTTTACTGAGAATGACATCTGTGAAAAGTAGACACATTGGGCAGAGAAAGTCCACAGAGCTGACAAAGTCTCACCCAACATTCTAAGGAGCCCGCAAACAATTTGTTCCATGAGAACAAAGGAGAGCAAGAACATTGAACTAATTTATATATAGTAATTATTTTCACATAGTAGGAGAGAGACATCTTCTTACTTAATGCAAATGACAGACTTTAGGTCATTGACAGTTCAGGCATCTGGCAGGTAGGAAGCACAAGCGTTTGCCTCCTGAGGTGTGGAGACCCACAAAAGTTCCTAGTGAGATCTGAGCTTGCTTTACCCAGCAGAGCTGCATTAGAAGATTGCTTGACCATGTGCATGGTTACCAGGTGTTTGGAAGGGTCTGCACTTGGCTATGCTAGGGGGAGGTCTTTTGCTTCACCCCTTGGCATTCCTTTAAAAACCCCTTAGAAGAGACAGAAGGGGCCGGTGGATAATGATCCAGGTCCTCCTGGGGCTATCCAGTGTTTCTATCTGTCTCTCTCTCCCCTCTATATTTCTGTCTAAATCCTTTATTCCTCTCTCCTCAAGAGTACCCTAGAAGGAAAAAGTGGAAGCTGGTCTCCCACACTGAGAAACACAAGAAACAGCATTACTGTTTCATTAGCTCTTTTACTGACTTCTCTTGATGGTGGCTGAGGCAAGTTGGGCCACAGTCTGAACACAAAGACACTTGTTCAGAATGTGTAACAATAGTCAGGAAACTGCATCATATAGTCACGGAACTGTCTCGAAGGGAAGGGGAGGAAATTTGGGATGAAACTATTAGTGCCATCCCACCAGTTCTCAAATGCTAGTGATGCCTACAGAGCTTCTCACAAGGAATGTGATATATGAATAGCTCTAACTCATGGTTCTGCCTACCCTAATTGTAGTTGGTGGTGCATCTATTTTTATTTTTCCACCTTTACTTTCCTTCTGGCTAAAAACCCAACTTAAAGTGTGGAATATTTCTTTACACTGTGTGAATATATGCCACTGTGATTAGTTTAATAAAAAAGCTAAGTGGCCAGTAGCTAGGCAGGATTTTCAGAATAGAGAGACCACTGAGGGGAAGAAGGACAGAGTCAGGAGGAGATTCTATGAGACCCAGAGCAAGTAGGATGGGTAAACCAGCCTTGGGGCAGCAATGCATTGATGAAAATTGGTTAATTTAAGTTATAGGACCTAGTTAAAAAAACAAGCCCAAGCTATGCTCGAGCATTTATAATTAATAATAAATCTCTGTATGGTTATTTGGGAGCCAGCTGGCAGCACAGAGCTGGCAGGGGGTTCCTACAGAAAACTCAGCCTACATTAAAGGCTGGTGAAGCAAATAATTTCACCTAGGCTAAAACAAGCTTGAACATTAGTAAAGGGATTTCTAAGATCTCAAAGCTTGGCTCAACATTGTCTCTTCCTTGAGGCCGGTTCATTCCAGTTCACCGTTTATTTGGTTGGTTGGTTGGTTGGTTGGTTGGTTTTCCCTCTTTCAACTCCTCCATCGAAGTATGTAAGTCTCTGAATCTAATGATGACAAAGTCGTCTCTGCACACTCGCTAGTTCCACAGGAAGTGATCATGAGAAGCTCTTTTCAGGATATTCTGAATTAGTATCTTGATTCTTGTACAAGGCTTTCATGAGCAACATCATCATCCATGCATCTAGGTGTGGGGGGGTTGTCTTGTTAGAGCTACTATTGCTGCAACAGACAACATGGCCAAGATTATCATAGTCCACTGAGGGAAGCCAAGGCAGGAATTCAAACCAGATGAGGCAGGAGCTGATGCTAAGGCCATGGACGAGGACTATTTACTGGCTTCTTCCTCAGGGCTTGCTCAGCTTGCTTTCTTATAGAACCCAGGACCACCAGCTCAGGGATGGTGCCACCCACATTGGGCTGGGCTCTGCTGCATCAATCACTAATCAAGAAAATGTCTGTGGTATAGTTTTAATGGAATTACCCCCATAAGCTCATAGGGAATGGCACTACTGGGAGATATGGCTTTGTTGGAGTGGGTGTGGCCTTGTTAGAGGAAGAGTTTCATTGTGGGGGTGGGCTTTGAGGCCTCATATATGCTCAAGCCACACCCAGTGTTTCAAACTACTTCCTGTTGTTTGTAGGATCAAGATGTAGTTCCTTCCTCACTCTCAGCTCTTTCTTCAGTACCAAGCCTGCCTGCATGCTGCCATGTCCTACCGTGATGATAGTGGGCAGAACCGCCAAAAGCCACCTCATTAAATGTTTCTCCTTTACAAGAGTTGCCTTGGTCGTGGTGTCTCTTCACAGCATTAGAAACCCTAAGACAGTGCCCTACAGGTTTACCTACAGCCAGATCTTATGAAACCATTTTCTCAGTTGAGGCTCCCTCTTTCTCCGATGACTCCACTCTGTGTCAAGTTGACATAAAACTAGACAGCACAGAGTTTGTTGCATGTGCTGTATATTTAAAGTTCTTTGTTTTTCTATAAAAACAGCCCACCTCCACCCCCCCAAGAAATGCAATCTTAGATTGAGTGTAGTGGTTTACATACATAATCTCAACACTTGGAAGGTACAGGCAGGCAGATCTCAAGTTTGAGGACAGTTCAGGGTACTGTCTGTAAATTAATTAAATAATTAAATTTTTTTTAAAGGAAAAAAAAAAACAGGCTGGGGAGATACCTTAATTATTAAAACTTGACGACACAAATTTGAACCCTAGTACTTGTTGTTTGTTTTTTACTCTTTACTCTTCACCCTCCACCCAGCTCCCAAATAAAGCACACATGGAAGCTTATTCTTAATTATAAATGCTCAGCCTTACCTTGGCTTGTTTCTAGCTAACTTCCTTAGGTTTAAATTATCCTGTCTATCTTTTGCTCTGAGGCTTTTACCTTTCTCTATTTCTGTATATCTTTTCTTTCCTTCTTACTCCATGTCTGGCTGGATGTCTGGGTGGCTGGCTCCTGAAGTCCTCCCTCTTCTCTGGCTACTTCTTTCTCCATTTAT
The DNA here is from genome assembly GCA_902168415.1 of Peromyscus melanophrys. Taxonomy (NCBI): domain Eukaryota; kingdom Metazoa; phylum Chordata; class Mammalia; order Rodentia; family Cricetidae; genus Peromyscus; species Peromyscus melanophrys. The sequence continues at coordinate 21,112 of CABHPR010148723.1, forward strand.
CCTTTCTACCTGCCAGCCCCACCTATTTCTCTCTCCTGCCTCACTATTGGCTGTTCAGCTCTTTATTAGACCATCATGTGTTTTACACAGGCAAAGTAATACAGCTTCACAGAGTAAAACAAATGCAACATAAACTGAAGTAAGATACCTTAAAACAATATTCTACAACAAATGCTAATTGTAAAAAAAGCCATGTGTGATTATAGACAGTTATAACCCCATTGTTGAGAAAGTAGAGGCAGGAGGATTTCTGAGGATCTGGTTACTCAGCTTAATTTACTTAATGATCTCTAGGCCAATTGAGAGACCCTATCTTAAACCAAACAAAACAAAAACAACCAAGTAGGTGACTAAGGAACTGCATGATATCCAAAGCATACAAGTGGGAGCCAGAGATGAACTCAGATTCAGTCCTCTTGGTAGCAGACCCCTTTGCCCTCTTAGCCATCTCCTAGGCTCATTTCACACTTTAAAATACTTCAGAATTGCTGGGAGGTGGTGGTGCACACCTTTAATCCCAGCACTTGGGAGGCAGAGGCAGGTAGATCTCTGAGTTCCTGGACAGCCTGGTCTACCGAGTGAGTTCCGGCACAGCCAGGGCTATATACACAGAGAGACCCAGTCTTGAAAAACCAAAAACCAAACCAAGCCAAACAAACAAAACTACAGAATTTTTTTTCTACCACAACCTAACAAGTCATCAACATGATTCTGCAGTAAACTTTGTTTTTATCTTTGTGTGTAGAATAACTCTTGAACTACTTGCCTTTTATGTGTTTGTTTTTCATCTCTCTGCAGCTTAACTGTAAACTCTTGAGCAGGGACTGTGTCCTGAACTTCATGCATCCACCAGAAAATCCAAATCATTGCGATGCCATAGATGGAGTCCAGTATGCGTGTTTGGGATGCCCTAAGTTAAGTGCATGTGCGGTGCATGTCACAAGAACAGCATTAACATTTATTATGTGTGAAAATTACATGTTAAGAACAGCGAGGATACTGAGGTCTGTCTTGTCTCTGAAATGAAGGAGCCCAGAGGCCTTTGAGGAAGCTTTTAAATAAAGATGGTGGGCTCACACATTGAAGTAAGAGTTCCCAGAAAAGACGGAGGGTGTTGTGTTCAGTTTATCTATGATAGTTTCCATCTGGACCAAACGCGAAGCCGGCTCAGAGGCTCAGGGAGCAGTGTACTGGCTGGGCTGGAGGCTCTTCCCGTAACACCGCCTAGGCCTGTGCTCTGTGGCTTTTCTGGCAGTGAGAGCTCAAGTCAATCTCTTAATCCCTTTTATCTAGAAAATGGAATTTTAAAAGTCCTGACCCTCTGGGGTTTTTGTGAACACTAAATAAGATATTTAAGGAATTCGACACGGTGCCTATTCCATATGGTAGTCAGAAATCAATACGTGTAATCTATTATTTTTGCTAGGGTGGATTAGGAAAAACACAGAAAGGTCTATACCCTTTCTGTTAGCAATGCGGCAGAAATCTTTTCACCTTGATGTTTACAGATGCGTCTTCTTGCTCAGTGTCTGTGCACTTGATCCATGCTGTGTCTTACAAGCTTGCCTTTACTTGAGGGGGAAACCCTCCCCTCCTGCATTCTTTTTGATTTGCTGAGCCAGCACAGTACTTGCTAGTAGTTAAATGACCAGTAAATTCTTATTAAACAGCACATTAAAATATTATTTTTAAATTAAGATTGTATTAAATATTAAGAAGAAGCAAATAGCTTCCAAAGGTGATTATGAATGCAGAGGCCCTTGGCAGTCTTAGGTGTGACAAGGTATTCTAGCTGGCTAGATACCTGAATGGCTGCACTGTCTGAAGGAGTTGTGCTTTTAAAGCTTTTATTATTCTAAAGATTAACTATTTCAGTAGAAACTTCATACATCTTTTTGGAAACAGGATCTTCCATAGCCTAGGGTGGCTCTGAGCCCATTTTATGGCTCTATATAACTGGCCTTGAAATACTGAACCTTTTGTCTCTACCTCTAGAGATGCTGGCATGTTAATCATGTAGTCATCTCTTTGTTGCCTGACAGAAAACGTTTGTTTGTTTGTTTGTTTTGAGAAGGAGGTCTCGCCATCCTACCATCTCTCTGTGTCCAGTTATCCCAACCTTGAACTCACAATCTTCGCCCCCCCCCCCCCCCGTTTTATCAAAAGAATTTTTTTCATACAATAGATTCTGATTACGGTTTCCCCTCCCCCTAATCCTCCCAGTTCTCTCGATCTCGATCTCTCCTCTCATCTGGCTCCACACCCTATCTGGCAATCCCTAGAAAACAGGCTTACAAGGAATTATAATAAAAAATAAAATACAATAATATAAAACCCAAACAAATCAGAATAGGACAAAACAAACAAACAGGAAAAAGAGCCAAAGATAAAGCTCAAGAAATGTGTAATTGAAATTTAATTAAAACATTTTCATTTAAAAGTAGAGATTCAGACCCACACATAGGACTACCATAAAAAACACAAAACTGGAAGCCATAATAAATACAAAGGGCCTGTAAGAAGAAAAAGAATTGCTAGGCATGGTAGCCCATGTCTTTAATCCCAGCACTTGGGAGGCAGAGGCAGACAGATCTCTGCGAGTTCCAGAACAGCCTGGTCTACAGAGTGAGTTCCAGGACAGTCAAGGTTCTTACACAGAGAAGCCCTGTCTTGAAAAACCACCACCAACAAAAAAAGGATGAAAGAGAATGCTCTGAATTAACATTGAGAGACGAAGAACCCGCAAAAATGGTGTTGAGTTCATTTCGTACTGTCTGTCTACTGCTGAACATGCAGCCGACCTACACTTAGGAGTAGTTTCCCCAGTGAGACTCTCTTGGAGAAAATTAGTTTTTCATTAGCCAGTGGCTATCAATTAGAAATAGTTTCTGGGTTAGGGATGAGGGCATGTGTCTAGTTTTCCTTTTAGCTCTGTGACCCCAACTGGTGCAGACCTGGTAGGTCCTGTGCATGCTGCCACAGTCTCTGTAAATTCATGTGTGCCAGCTCTGTTGTGTCTAGAAGGTCTACAGTATCCTTCATCCCCTCTGGCTCTTATACTCTTTCCTCTTCCTCTTCTGCAGCATTTCCCGAGCCCTGAGGGAGGGATTTGATGGAGACATCTTGTTCCCTCAGAACTCATGAGGTCTATTTTGGAACATGGCTGAAGGATGGCCCTTCAGGACAGTATTCTTCCTGGAGAAGAAAAATATAGTAAAGAGGAGATAATACAATAGATCTCCCAGACCCTGAATATTTTAGGGACATAAGGTATCACCAAGCCCCATGATCAAATGAGGTAGGTGCTAATATTCAGCAAAGATGTGGAAGGCCATCAAGCAACTCATCTATGCTATAGCCATGCTTCCGGCAGCGGGATGAAATGGTACTGAAACTGCTGATTAGTCTCTTGGGATTATATAGTTTAAACGTCTGTGGCCTGCACAGTTTACTCACAGTGTTGACACGGCAGCACTGTTTTCATAGTTAAAACTGGAAACACTAATCAGAAGAAAGCCATTTGGAATGATGCTCATAGGATGTTAGAATACCTCCCATGTATCTTCCTCATATTCCAACTCTTTGGATATGTATCTTGAAAAGAAACAAAATGACTTGCTTCAATTTTAAAAAGTAATAGTTAGTTCCATAGGTTTTTAGTCTGGGTTTCTGCCCTTCCTGTTCATTCATTATCACTGAAAACTCCATTCATTCTGAGTCAGCAGGTGAGGTGTGTGGGTGGTTCCACAGCTGGAGAACAGAAGCCGTGAGATGGCTAGCATTTAGTAAATCAATTTCTCTTTCCCTCCTCCCTCCCTCTCCTTTCCCTCCTCTCCTCTCCCTCACCAGAACTTTATGTTAAATAAATACCTGCTGTGGTTACCTACCCATCCAAATATGAGAATGCAACAGTATGCTGACTCATTGGAGGCTTATTAGTCATCCAAAAAACTATTAGAACAAAATGAAAAAGAAGACAGAGATTAATTATTTTATTTATCTTGAAAAACTGTATAATTTTCAGTAGTGGAAGCATGTTCTTTTATTCACTAATAGTTTTTTTTCCTATAAGAATTTTAACCTTAAACTTGGCTTCAGTATGTTAACTATTTCAAGTATGTTATTTTAAAAAACACTCATAAAAGGGTAAATTGTAATCAAGAACATGGGGACTTTTAGTTTTAGACCTGCCATAAGATGAGATTGTGCATAAGTCCTGCAGTAGGAAGGCTTTCTTTGGTCTCTGGGCTCACAGTAAGACAGAAAACATAAACCAAATTCTGTGATGTAATACCAGAGTCATGAGCAGTGGACAGGGCTACTGTGACTGCAAATTTAATGTCAGAGAAAAGGAGACTAAACCTCAGCATCCATCAATATTGAAAACAATCCAAGATCCCTGGATTAGGCTGGGATCTTGGAAAGGGCTAGGGTGACTTAGTAGTACTAGTTGAGTCTTAGAAGAAACAAATTGAATCCTTCTATGGTTGATGGTATGTTTAATTTAGGTCTCATTTCCCTCAAAATCTTGTAGGCAAGGGCTTACCAAGAAAGGCAGGAAGTGGTGGACTCCCTGTGCCTTGATTGTTTTCCCTAAACAGCTGACTTTAGGAGTAGAGAGAATAACTGAAAACGGAAGCCAGCTCTTCCATGACTCAAACAAGCTTGAAATAATCTCAGCCTCAAATAATAAAGGTGATTCCAGACTTAGGGCCCCTAACCATGTGCCAAAATGCTAGAAATTACATCCCAGGAAGGGTAACAGAAGGCCGAATTTAAATTAGGAAATGTTTTAGGCGTAATATCTGGCACTCAGTTAAAAAGCACGTAAAATAAATGAGATGACATAAAAGTCCACAAGACCAGCATGCAATCAAAGAGGTCCACAGGGGACTCAGGAAACCGAGGCACAAGATAAATATCTCTTCAAGTAACTAGCTGTGCTTCGTTCAAGATATTTCAACAGAGGACCAAATGAAGGTTCTAGAACTTTACAAACAAACAGTAATCTAGAATTGAAAACGTAGTGGTGAGCTCACTATATTTAGGCCCAGCAGAAGAGGGGACTAATTAATCCCAAAATAGTTTAGAGAAAAATTCCATTTAAAGACGGAACATGGGCTGAATGACTAGGGCACAGGAAGAGACACCCGGACACACATGATTACAATTTCTAGAGAAGGAAGTGGAAGCAAAATGGGGCAGAAATGTATTTGAAGTGAAGTTGACTTACAATTTTGAAAACTGGATTAAAGACATAAACCCATAGATCCAAAGTACCCTATAACACTGAAAAAGAATAAATGAAAACAAGACCACATGTAGGTGTATTGTAACCAAGCTGCTGAAAAGGATATATGGGGACATGCTTACAAAAAGCTAGCAAAACTAGTTGTAAGGCCAACTTCATCAAAGTAGGATGGCACAGTAGGCATCTGGCTCAAGACCTCTGTTGAAAGTCAGTATCTGAGATGACCTCTGCAGTGTGTCTATTCCAGACTTTTCTTCTTGCATGACTCTGTCTTCCACCCTCCAATTAGATTTCTCCCTGGGACACGTCACTTCTTACTCTTACATATTATATGGGAAAGGGATGAGGATGCTATCTTCCCATGCCTAGTGCTATATTACAAACCCATGTTTTCATTGGTGATGCTCCAGTCTTCCTCCCAGGTCCCTCCCAGCTAAGATCTTCCTTCTTCCTATTACGCTTCCCAGTTTCTTGCTTTCTCTTTCCTTCCTTCCTGACTTTCTTTTTCTTTCCTCCCCCTCTCTCTTTCTCTCCTTCCTTCCTTCCTTCCTTCCTTCCTTCCTTCCTTCCTTCCTTCCTTCTTTCCTTCCTTCCTTCTTTCCTTCCCTCTCTCTCTTCTCCCCTTCCCTCTCTCTCTCCTTCTCCCTCTCTCTGAGATAGGATATCTTAGTTATTGTTTATTACTGTGAAGAGATACCATGACCAAGGCAGCTTACAACAGGAAGCATTTAATTGGAGGCTTGCTTACAGTTTAAGAGAGTTACTGCTTCATGATCATCATGGTGAGAATTATAGCAACACACAGGCAGACATGGCATTGAAGCAGTTGCTGAGAGCTTACATCTGATCTACAAGTGCATGGCAGAAAGAGCAAAACTGGGCTTTGAGATTTCAGAGCCCACCCCAAGAGATATACCTCCTCCAACAAGATCACACCTGTAACCTCCTAATCCCTCCAATATGGTCTACCAATTAGGAGCCAAACATATGAGCCTATGGGGGCCATTCTCATTCAAACCACCACAGAAGGTTTCACAGCGTAGGCCAGACTAGTCTCCGAGGCACAGAGATCTGCCTGGCTTTGCATCCATCCCAAGTGCTGAGATTAAAAGTGTCTCATCACATCTGACCCTCTCAACTTCCTTTCCTGTTTGATTATTCTGGTAACCTACCTTACTCTCAGGACTTTGGATTATAATGAAAAATTCCTTTACTCTACCAAGAAATTATAAAAATGTAGTTATACACTTTGACCTTTCTTCCTAAAAAAAAAAAAAGATGGGATAGAATCAATAAAACCAAAAAAGTGGTGTTTTGAAAATGGTAATAAAATTAGTAAACTCATTATGAGATATATCAAGAAAAAAAGGAGAATACAGAAATATCTACTACAAGAAACAAAAAGGTAATGTTTATGTAGACCTCATATATCCAACTTCAGCCAATACACTTGAGAAACTTTAACAAAGCCCTACAAAAATACATTAAAACTGACATAAGAAGTAGAAATTTTAAGTGTACTTGAAATAGGATATTTGCTAGTAAAGTTTACAAAACATTTGGAAAATGCTAATTTTGCTACAGACAATAAAATAGGAAGAACTTGTCCAAGCTCACTTTGTTAGACTAGTATAATTTTCATAGTAAAATTTTAAGATATTAGCAAATAAAAAATTACAGGTCAAATTCCCTTATGGTCATGATAGTACAAGTTATAACAACATCAGAATCAATATATATATATGTATATATATACATATGTATTTTATATATAGTATAAAATACTGATTTAGTTTGATTTGTTCCAGAAATGTTAGTTTTAAATTATAATATCAATATAGTCAACATTCATAGCATAAAGGTGCAAATGATGTGATCAACTCAATAGATTCAGAATAATATTTGATAACATATAGTGATATTGGATTAGCTATCATTACTCCAAGACACCATCTTACAATAGATCTTATCTAGTACAATAAATTAAAGGGAAACAAGAATTTAAGTATAAAGAAAAGTTATTCAAACACAACATAATCTTACACTTAAAAAAATCTGTGTCATCGGCAATTTTTTACACTTCATGAATGATTTTAATAAGTTTTTGCATGTGTTACATGAATTATATTTCTATATATATTAGTTAGAAGAAATTTACTCTAACTGTTATTAAGCTTTTTATAAGGCTATAATTATTACAATAATGTAGTGTTATCACAGGAATGGATCCGTAGATCCATGTAATAGAATAATACCCACAAATGACAAACTCTACAAATGAGTCTACTTGATTTATGGTAAAGAAGGAAATATAGAGCAGTGGGAGCAAAGATCTTTTAACAAATGTTTCTGGGTCAGATAGATAATTATAAAGACAAAAACAGATACTTGACCACTACATGATACCACCCAGTATCAATCCCAGGTGATAGAAAATTAGACTGCTTTGAAAATAATATACCATAGTGTCTATAAGTGTGAAAGCACTTAACAGTGAAGAAAAGATTTATGTAGCAGAGTGCTTTAAAA
>CABHPR010148724.1:6356-32338 GCA_902168415.1 Peromyscus melanophrys
GTGTGTGTGTGTGTGTGTATCTGTGTCTGTGTGTGTGCTTGCATGTGTTTTGGAATTGATAGAGGATTTCTGGCTATCCATAGAGCCTCATCTAAGTGTTCTTCTTGGCTCAGCCTGATGTATCCCTCTCAATTTCCATCCTGCCATCCATCCATCTTCTGTCCATCACCTACCCATTTGTCTGTCACTGGGACCTCACTGTGGACACCCTCCCTCCCTCTGCCACTGTTAAGACCTCTTTGAACTCTGTGGCCTCTTTAGCCCCTTTGTAGTCATTCTGTAAGACAGACAGATAGATAATTTACAATTAAGATTGGAATAAAAGAATCTGTGATTGCCAAGTGCCAGCTATCAAGGGAAATCTTGATTCTTTAGTGAATTGTAACCACTCAAACTGGCACAGCTTGTGAATTTATTATTCTTCAATGAATTCTGCTGGTGAGAGAAGACATAGATATGCCTGTTCTGCATACAGCAGCCATAGAAGACTTTATTCATGCTATCACTATCCGCTGTCTCTGAGTTACTTCAGAATCCTTAGCTGGACTTATGAACTCTTATGGGTGATCATAAATAAGGCAAGTACCAGAAACAACATAAAACAAAACAGCCCCCATACCTGTGCCGGTTTGTAAGCTGAAAGTATAAATAGAAGAATGTCATCTTTTCACCAATGAGAATATTAGTTGGATCAAGTCGAGCAATCGTGACATAAAGAAGCCAGGGAATTGACAGGATGGCCAAACACCCTAATTGTCTTGCTAGAAACCCCATCCAATGACTGAGGGAACTGAATGCAGAGATCCACGGCCAGGCCCCAGGTGGAGCTCTGGGAGTCCAATTGGCGAGAAAGAGGAGGGTTTGTTTGAGCGAGAGTTGTTGAGACCAAGGTTGGATAAAGCACAGGAACAAATAGCCAAATGAATGGAAACACATGAACTATGAACCAATGGCTGAGGGGCCCCCAGCTGGATCAGGCCCTCTGAATGGGTGAGACAGCTGATTGGCTTGATCTGTTTGGGAGGCATCCAGGCAGTGGAACTTGGTCCTGTGCTCATTGCATGAGTTGGCTGTTTGAAACCTGGGGCTTGTGCAGGGTCCTCGGTCTGGGAGGAGGGGACTGGCCCTGCCAGGACTGAGTCTACCAGGTTGATCTCAATCCTCGGGGGAGTCTTTGCCCTGGAGGAGATGGGAATGGGGGGTGGGCTGGGGAGAAGGAGAGAGGGGCGGGAGGGGGGAGAGCAAGGGAATCCGCGGTTGATATGTAGAATTAAATTAAAAAAGAAAAAAGAAAAAAAAGAAGCCCGGGAAAGCCTTGGGTTTATGTGATTGCAGAACCTAGTCCCTTCCTATGAATGTGTCACAGAGCCTCTCACCAAGTCCACCACAGAATGGGTCAATGAGGCAACAGGTAGCGAGCAGAGCAGGTTTGCTACTGTTTTTATTGTATGACTTTTCCTGGGGAGAGATTTTTTTAAATGTCTACTCTAACAGAGAAGGCACCAACCAATTAAAGAAAGGTTTCTGCACAAGTCCAGGTTGGTAAACCAATAAGGCTCTTCAGGTTATTTACAGGAGCATGTGTGACTAAAAAGCAGCTGTACCACCAGGAAGTCCCACCTCCAGCATATCTGACAGGCTGTTGCACCACTGAAGAGTTTTAGCTGCCTACCAACCTTCTATTCCCAACATAGTCTAGCACTCCCCAGAACTGTTGTCGCTCAGGAGGGTGGTGACTGGAATCTCAGGTGAGGGGCTCATGCCCTTCCTACCTTCTCCCCAAGGAAGTGTTAACAGCTTCATTACTAAGACCATTAGACCCAACCAACAACTGTGATGTTTACTTATATCCTTGGAGTGCCTCAGCTTCTGTAGGTCACTATAGCAACTCTTCTTCATGATTTCAGTAGTCATGTCCTGCCTGCTTGGAGAAAGTAGCAACATTACAGTTTTAATATGAAGTTTGAGAAAAGGATGCACTAGTGGCTTGTTCAGCAAGTGAGCTCTGGGAAATAGTGGACATCACTTCTCAGGGCAGCTCACTCAAAAAAAAAAAAAAAAAAAAAAAAAGATCCCCTACTCTTTCTTTTATTGGCTGAGAACTAAACTCAATGTCCCTGTTCCAGCCCCCTATGGACTTGGATGGACCAAAAGAAGGCCCCAAGCAGAACCTCTGATACTCAAGACCCTTTGTCACAGATAGTCAAGAGCCTTTAGCACAGATAATTAGTAGGAGAACAATGTGTGCCAAGAGGCTATGGACTGGGCAGGGACAACTCTACAGCCTGGAACAGACAAAGATAAGCTTGAGCTACAATGGCTGCTATATGCTTTATGACTATGTACAAACAGAGAGAGCAGCAAAGAACACACATTGTGTTAGGTGATAACATCCACTATATCTCTTAATGTAAAATTCTCTCTCTCTCTCTCTCTCTCTCTCTCTCTCTCTCTCTCTCTCTCTCTCTCTCTCCAAGAAAATTAATATTTGACTGAAATCAAGACCATTGTCTTAAAGGAAGTCCCATTTCATATTTTGGTCCCCTTGTTTCTTTGTTACATCATATTTCAGCCAGATTCTACATTCTCAGTATTTCCTGCTAGTTGTTGGTCAGATATAAAGACTTGATTAGATCTGTATGAAGTATTTTGGCATGAATCCTTTGGAAGACATTTCTATGTTTCACATTATGTTACATCAGGAAGCTTCCTGCATTGGATGTGTAGCCAATCTTAGTTAAGATTCATCAGTTGAGCAAAGTGGTTACAGCCAGCACTCATTCTTCATGATACAGAATAAAAATAGCCATATTGCTAGATTCCCACGAACATTAAATGGTATACCCAAAGCACCTAATATGATTCAAGAATACAGTGAAATGCACTAAAGGAAAGTGTGCTGCGTAAGTACAGTGAGAGAAGGGAAGAGGGAACTTTGACTTTTTTTTTAACTATGGTGATTTTGAAAAATATTTGAATTAATCTTTCAGGTTAGCACACAAAGTGATGAGTTGGGTCGTGGTGTCTTCCTATACGTGCACTGTCATCCTCTGTTCTGTTTTGTTCTCCTCCACCATGAACCTTCCCTTCCTCCAACTGGCTCCCCTTCTTCCCCAGTTACTTCTCCCTTTGCTTTTCTATTTCATGCACTCTATTACTCTCTCAGTTTTCTACCTTCCTTAAGATCTCATCCACCCCTTCATGATCTTCTTTGTAGTTTCATGATCTACAAACACACATATATAAATAAATACATGTACACACAAACATACAAGTATATATATATACATATATAATTTTAAATATTGTTCCGTATTTGAAAGAAACCATGCAGTGTTTCTAAGTCTGGCTTATTTCATCGAACAGTGATTTCCAGTTGCACCATTTTCCCTGAAAATGTCATCCTTTCTTCTTTTTATGGTTGCATACAATTCCATTGTGTATATGCACTGCCTTTTGTTTATTCATTGATAGACATCTTGGCTGGCTTCATTTCCTAGCTATTGTGAACAGTACAGCAATAAACATGGGTGTGCAATATATGCTGTGTTGATTTTGAAGTTCCTTGTTTATATAACCCGGGGTAGTTCAGTTCAGTCATAGTTCAGTTCCATATTCAGTTTTTTGAAGGACTGGTTTCTATAGTGGCTGCATGAAGTTTACATTGCCGTCAGGAGTAAGTAAAGGATCCCTTTTTCCCAAATCCTCACCAGCATTTGCTGTCGTTTGTTTTCTCGATGATAGACATTCTGGCTGAGGTTGGGTGGAATATCAAAGCAATTTTCATTTGCATTTTCGTGATGGCTAAGGATTGCCTGAAGACTTTTTCATGGTTTTTTTCCCCCGTTTATATTTCTGCAAACACTAAAGCATCCAAATAGTAAATGAGCTCATGAACTGAAGAATAGTTCTCAAAAGGAACTATGATTGACTGCACCTTTTACCTGAAGAGAGAATTTTAAGTGGAGAGTTGTAGGAATAGATGAGGAGGAATTGTTCTCTGGTATGAGGTACAAAGGAAAACAAATTGAACACCACACAGGTGGCAAATCACACAACAGTCAAAGTAGGACGGACAGATGTGGTGAGGGAAGGATCGTAGGAGGATTTAAATATTGGCTAAACTAGTTCGGATTTGGTTTTGTCAATGATTGGACATCATCAAAGATGGAACTTTGTTTAGTTTTAAGAATTATTTGAGTAAACCTGTCACCAGACATGCTGAGGAGGAGAATTAATGGTGGTGAGGATCTGGGCTGGGTGTTTCTAGGTCCTTAGCCCCTGACCCAAAGAATTTAAAATAAGGGCTCACACAGATTCACGAAAGAAGCAAGGTAACTTTGTAAGGTACAAAGAGATAGTACAGATTGGATACAGAGATGCTGTGAGGACTAACAGTGGGTCACATGTAGGACTAACAGTGGGTCACATGTAGGACTAACAGTGGGTCACATGAGTAACATAAAGATTGCTGTGAGGCCAAGGCAAGCCTGGGCCTCAGAAGGAGATCTTGTTTCAAAAAGGAGGAGGAGGAGAAGGAGAGGAAAAGGAAGAGGAAGAGGAAGAGGAAGAAGAAGTCATTTGACTTGTGTTTCAGTGAAAATCAAAGCACTAGAGATTTTCCATTTGTTCTTTGAGATACGCTCTCACCTTCCTTCACTTGTTCTCTGCCCTTAAGAAGCTCCTATGATAGTCAAGTATCTTGACTCACACTTGTTATCCCAGCATTCCAGAGGCAGGAGGAATGTAAATTCAAGGCCAGCCTGGCCCCTGAGCTACACAGTGAGCTCCAAACCATCCTGGGACCCTGTCTCTAAACAGCAACGAAAGTTAAGCTACTGTGTACGACCACACCAACTAGCTTTTTTCCCCTCTGGTTCCCATGTAGATTAGACAGTTGGAGACTGCAGCAGCATCAAGGAGAAAGAAGAGTCAGGTAAGGGAACATCCCCCGAAGCTTGCCCTGCTGGGTCACTTCAGGATGACTCTGTCTTTCTGTCCAGTAAGAGGCTCTGGAAGCATGGTTTTCATGAATTCCAGATTATAAGAATAAGTCCTTCCTTGATTTACCCAGGGGATGCCCTATTCGAGTAGCCTAGAGAACCCAGAAGCTATAGCTTGGCTCTTCTTCTGCTCCTTACCATAGCCTCTTTGTTAACTGCTACTTGAATTACATCTGAGTTGCCACGTGCGTCCTGTTGCATCTATTAATAGTCCCAAAAGTGACCCCAGGAAACAGACACTCATATAAAGAGCCTGAGATTGACTTGTTTATTTATTTTAGGATCTTAGAAGAATGAAAGTTGAGTTTATCTTAGCAGGAGAGAATCCCTGTCCAACTCCAGCCCTGGCAAAAAGACAAAGAGACAGAAATAGAATGTATGGTAGAAGAAAAGAACCCCGGGACGGGATGAGTGCTCAGCTGGCAAAATGCTGGTCTTGCAATCGTGAGGGCCTGAGTTCATAAACAACGGCGTCAACAAAGCAAGGGGTGATGATGTGCACTTCCAATCCTGAGGTGGAAACAGGTGGAACCCTGAGACTCACTGGCCAGCTAGCCTCATCGGCAGGTGAGGAAAGGTGGAATGATGCTCAAGGTTGTCCTCTGACCTCCACATGCATATCCACACAATTCAGAGAGAGAGAGAGAGAGAGAGAGAGAGAGAGAGAGAGAGAGAGAGAAACACACACACACACACACACACGCATACAGGAGAGAAAAGAAAAAAAAATACTGATCAAGTCATGCCATGTCCCTTATAAATAAGAGATGGTAGCTGCTCTTTGTGTTTCCCTTTCTTTTGTTCCCTGCTCCCTTACTAAGAGTCCCAGTGAGCATTCATGTTTTCAGGCATAGGTGTGAAAGAACCGGCCTCACCCACTCATGATCCAATAGCTGTTGGACTTCCCGTGTTCCAGTGGGAGAGGCAAGGAGTTTCTGCAAACAGGAGTGAATGCTGAGGATCCAAAGGAATAACAGATCTCGTGTCTACTGGAGCCCAGGAGGCTGTGCACTGTGGATTACACCAACTGAACTGGCTCCTTGTCCTCTTTTAAGTGCGCCATCTTTTCTCTGCTGCACCTTGACTAATTCAATAACTCTAAAATCCCAGTTATGGATGTATGGGAGAATACAGGGAATGAGGATCTCCAGAAGGGAGAACGGACTTGTACAATGGTCCTGTTACATGCCCTTCCTCCTCTCTCCATACTCATGGTTAAATATACCCTACGACTTTTCCTTAATAAACTTCAAGCTTGCCGAAGAAAAGGAAGAGGGGGAGGAGGGACAGAATCCTCATCCTCTGGAGTTTCTACCCTATTTGTAGGAATCAATAAATATGCCAACACACAAGCCAAATCCACTTTCATCTATAACCTATACTACACAGGGAGCATGCATTGTGAGGAGGTGTGGAATATGTGGGTTGAAACTGTTTTTAAAAGATTGGTTCAAAGGAGTCCTTATGAGGAGATGACAAGAAGGCATTGAGAAACCGGAATCAGTGACACTGGTTACTGATGAAGTAAAAGAAACAAAAAAGAAAAAGGAATCAGAGGTGTTTCCCCAAATGTCTGCCTGAGTAACTTGGGAGAGAGAGTGACTGTGTGGTAGATAGGAAGTCGGCCCGGTTCTCTGGCAGAGGTTGCAAACTCTGGATTTGTCTTGCTCCCTCTTCGGGTAAGTAAATGTTACCAAAGCACAGCATACTCATCGGTTCACTTTCTGCTTGAAAACGCTGCCCCCAACAACAGAGGTGAGTCCTTACAATGGACTACATGGCCAGCTAAGTGAAAAGACTTACTCAGCCCTCTGCAGAGATTCTGTGTACCGATCCCTGACCCTAACACTGTAATTTGTAAGAATCTGAGGGCGGTCCATCTCCTTTAGGGATGTTTGGTAGCTAAAATAATAGTGCATTTATGTAACTAATATCTCGTACCTTTGAGTGAGGAGGAGAATATTCATACTCAAACTTAATCAGTGAAAAGGGAATGTGGTAATTACTTCTCATCCTCAGATAAACTTGTCTAGGAGCTCCAATTAATAAACCCATACCTGGAGAAATGGCCCAGTCTGTAAAAGTGTATGAGGACTTCCTCTCAGATCTCTAGCACCCAATTACAAAGCATTGTGATGAGTGCCTCTAACCCTAATGATGGGTGACTGACTGGGTCAGCAGACATCCCTGGAACTCATTGGCCACCAAGCCCTAAACAAATCCTGAGCTCCCGGTTCACTGAGGGACCCTGTCAAAAAAAGGGAAGCGGCAAGTGATTAAGGAAGACACCTAACACCTATATTTGAGCATGCAATGCACACACACACACACACACTCACATGCACATGCACAGGTGCACACACACATACACACACGTACGTATACACACATGCACACACATGCACACGTGCACATACACATACACACACATGTGTACACACACGTGCACACATACATGTACCTGCACACATGAAAGCAAGAGAGAAAGAAGACACGGGGGTAGGGAGGAAGCCTATGTCCATAAGGAAAACTATCAAGCAGCACAGAAAACTCTAACCTTCACCCCCAGACTTGTAGTTCTCAGCCTGCGGCTATTTTTCAAAGCCCCACCCGATGGTACCACTGATTCTGTTATTTCCACCTAATCCTTCCAACAGCTACGCCAGAGATAATGACTGGAATCAGAGGATCCTCTCCCCAACTCCCACCTTGCTCCCTCTGAAGAAGACTCTGCAGGTTATGTATGACACTCCAGAAGCCACTGGCTTCCAGTCACATGAGCCCCCAAAAGGTGTCCTCTACAAGTGTCTGCTAATATCCTGCGCCATCCACAAAGCAGCTTGTTGCAAAGCTGAATTAACATCACCCCAAGCACAACTGCTGTTTGAAATAATATATTTTATTTCAAAATAAGGCTGTGTCCGCAAGATTATCCCTGCTCCTATTTTAAGACCAGTATCTAATAAACAGCCCAGGCTGCCCGTGGTCTGCTCACCCACTGTTACTTCTTGTCCACATGTCTTTTCCTTTGTTACTATTTTTAGCAATGCTTTTTAGCCACAAGGGTGAGTCTGAGAGCAGGCAGATGGAGATTCAGGAAAGATAGATCATGGTTTGAATTTATTCTCAAAGGATTTAAACCAAAGCAGCCCTTTTGTTTTTAAAGGAGCATTCAGATCCGGTGAGCTAACTGCCAATTTGGAGCAACCTTTAAAAAAAAATTGATTTTAGTTACAGTGTTCACGTTATAGAGCTTCGTTTGGATAATCAGGAATTTATAAACTTCACAGAAGATCTTTGTAAAGATTAGTAGTTGAATGAAAAACATGGGATTCGGATATTAAATGGTCTGGCATAAACTTCAACTCTACCCCTTGCTGTTTATTCCACCAGAGACAAGTCACTTAAACACTTGAGACTGGGGTTCCTGTTTGGAAGATGAAGAGTTGAATTGAGTCAACAAAGCACTTTGCAGCACTGACAGACGATGACCCTCTTGGTTCTAATTTAATCCCCCACGTTATGCCAAAAACCAACATACACAAAGGCGAAATCCAACACGTGGTGATACAGATGAATCTGGAAACACACTTGTGATAAGGGTTCAATATTTTGCTTTGTGTTAACTCCAAGTATATGTGTGTGTCTGTATGTGTGCAGTGTATTGTGTGTATTTGTGTGCACGTGTGTGTAGTGTGTGTATTATGTGTGTGTGTGTTGTGTGCATGTTCGTGTTGTGTGTTTGGGGGTGTGGGGGTGTATGGTGCAGTGGTTGGGTGTGTGGTATATTGTGCGTGTGTGGTGTGTTTGCATGTGTGCATGTTTGTGTGGTGTGTGTATGTGCATGTTTGTATGGAGTGTGAGTGTGTATGTATGTGTGGTGTGTGTGTGCATATGTGTGTGTGGCATATATCATGTGTTTGTGTGGGGTGTATATGTGTGCATATGTATGTGGTGTTTGTGTGTGCATATGTATATGGTGTGTGTGTGTGTGTGTGTGTGTGTGTGTGTGTGTGTGTGTGTGTGTGTGTATGCTTTGTCTTAGTTTTGAAGATCTCAAAATAATAGAACACTCATGGGCCTGGGTCTATGTTCACGTGAATTTTTCCATCTTTTTCCTAGAATTTCTGTCCTTGGGACACATGGGAACTGTAAGACACTCTCTTCATTTCATTGGTAAGAACTTGTGTTGGAACATGAGACTTGGGAACACCTGACTCAAAACCTCAGAGAGTCTGAACAATAGTGGTCTTTATATTTCCTTTCAGATCTCAAGTCTTTCTCAAGTTTTCTTAGTAACAAATGACCTACAAACAAAGCTGGTGATTAAATGTCATTTTTGAGTGTTTTCAATAATTAAAAGTCATTTTCGTGGAGTCACTCACTGCTTAGTATAATGCCTTTATTGTGGCATTGCTTTAATTCTACTGTGGAAAAAAAAAGATTATACCAATTTCCTTAACCTTAGAAGTCTTAGAGTGGAAAATTCTGCTGCAGACATACATATTAGTCAATAAATTTGAAAATAAAATTGTATTTTTAAACTGGGAGGAATGGAGGGGGGGGGACTGTTGTCTGGATGTAATGTATGAGAGGAGAATTTTTTAAATTGTATTTTTAAATAGTGTAGGCCCCTATCACATGAATCATGGTGTTAATGAACAAAATGTGCTCAGGACCAAGTACAAAATTCCATCCAATGACAAGGGCAGTTCTCCAGCTAAACACTGAAAATATAGCATTTATTCAGAAGACTTTGTTCCCGAATAAAATCAAAATCATAATGCCACTGCACTGGGAGTAAGTTAAATATTTTATATATTAACTAAATTTTATAAACCACACTTACAAAATGGAAGGCTATCCATTGCAAAGTGTGTTTTATTGGTTTTTTGGGGTGGTGGGAGGAAGCAAAAGCTTGTAACAGATGAAAATATTCATTACTAGTTTTAAAAAAAAAGCTTACAGAACTGCTTGTACTCTATAATTCTTATTTTGTATGCCCATGTGTAGAAAGTTCTAAAAATAAATCATATAAAACTGGAGAGATGGCTCAGTGGGTAAAAAGCACACAAGCATGAAGACCTGAGTTCAGATCCCACCAACCTCCACATGCCTATAACTCTAATACTGTTGGAGAGGAGACAAGGGGATACCTGGGGCGTGGGCCTGCCAGAATATTATTTTAAGATGGGATACATTCATTTACACTATTTAATATTTGTTTAATGATGCAAAGATGTGTTGCATTCTTTCATGTTGCATTTGTTTAACTCTGTGAAGCTGTGTTACTGTGCCTGTCTAAAACACCTGATTGGTTTAATAAAGAGATAAATGGCCAATAGCAAGGCAGGAGAAAGGATAAGCAGGGCTGGCAGGCAGAGAGAATAAATAGGAGGAGAAATCTGGGAAGAGAAGATAGAGGGGCAGGAGAAAGAAGAGGACACTGGGGGCCAGCCACACAGCCCCCCAACCAGACAAGGAGTAAGAAGTCAAGAAAGGTATATAGAATAGAGAAAGATGAAAGCCCAGACATGAAAGGTAGATGGGACAATTTAAGCTAAGAAAAGATGACTAGAAATAAGCCAAGCCAAAGCTGGGCTTTCCAAAGAAAGAATAAGACTCAGTGTGATTACTGGGGAGCTGGATGGTGGGCCCCACAAAGAGCTAAAGAGGAAAGGGGGGGGAAGAAAAAAGAAAAACAGCTACACTAGCCAGTTCAACAAAAGACCCTGTCTCAAAGGAATAAGATAGACAGTGATAGAGCAGGGCACACAAAGTCCTTATCTAGCCTCCATATGTGCAAACAGGTACATGCACTCACTTTCACACATATCCACACACCACCCCCACCGCATACCCCACACACCAAATATGGAATCAATTTTGAGCAAAGTGGGGTTTTTTTTAATTATTTTTAATGTTATACTGCTGGGGTTTTTTTTGGGGGGGGGTCTTTCAATTTGGAATTATTTATTCTTATCTTTCTTACTTCTTCACCTTAGCTCCATATTACCCTTATCAAAATTCATAGGAAGCTAAAGTTGTATTATTCCATTTCTTCTTAAAAAGTTAAAAACTTCATACTTGAATTACAGTTAAAGTCCAAGGTCTGAAACAGATTTGTCTCTGGTGTGTTTTTCTACTTAATGAGGAAGTATGATGATCTGACACTATTTAATATAAACTAATTCAATATGAATCAACTTGCAACATAGCATAAGTCATAGATGCTACAAGTTTAAAGCTGATGTTACGTCCTTCGATGATGGGAAAAGAGGAAGCATACTCACACTCTGGCTCAATTCCTGGCCCTTAAGTATGGTGTGGGGACACACTGCCCCATCTAGGAGAGCCATCAACCTACAGCAAGGAAAACAAATGCCCAAAGCTCTGGCCTCTGTGTGTAAGAACCATGAGAAGATTTTGTGATGAGCCCTGGCCTTGTTTTTTGATGTGTGTGTGTGTGTGTGTGTGTGTGTGTGTGTGTGTGTGTGTGTGTAGGTCATGGTGCTTGATCTGAGTGCAAGTAGTTGGATGAAGATGGAGAATAGCATTGAACTGCAGAATAAGTATGTCTGTGTACTGATATTATAGTAGACTTTATAGTGTCTTCGCCTCATGGTGCCCAGACTCATTTAACTGAGACTATGCGCCCACTGTTGACTGCTAGGACTATTGGCTGCCAGAGACTTGAATTAGCTCTTCTCCATGCTGACTGGAGTCCAGCCTATGAGCTTCATCTCCCCTTTCTTCCCACTCATATCTCTCACTGACTTCAAAGACTGCAGGCTTCTTGCCTCATGGAGGGAACACTTCAGTGCAGTTTCATGGCCAGTGTCCAGCCCCATTGCCTTGCCCTCCTCCCCTGGTTCAGGCCAGGTATGGATCTCACTGGAGTGAGACTACATCCAACTCTATTGCTCTCTACTATATTTTTCCATCTCAGGGATTCCCTTCTCCATAGATTACATGCACTCTAGCCCTTTGCACAGGTTCTGCTTCTAAAGAGATCATCAAAAGACAGATATTTAGTTTGAGAAAATAATTTTATTTGCTATCTGAATTATATAGTATCTAAAAAATTAATATTTATCTTTCAGTATGTGCATATCTCTGTCTATGGAAGGTTGATTAGTTATCAGGTGACGGTGAAGGCAGTTCAGGCTTCTATTCTACATGATTGAAGAGACCAGGCCCCGGAATGCCACAGAGTCTGGCACACTGCTCCTTTATTAAGTGGCTTTGATCACTGTATTCCCACTGAAAAGGAATGGCTCCTGTGGTGGTTTGAAAGAAAATGGCCCCCAAAGGGAGTGGCACTATTAGGAGATGTGGCCTTGTTGGAGGAAGTGGAGCAAGCTTTAAGGTCTCTTTTCCTCAAGCTTCACTCAGTGTGACAGTCAGTCAACTTCCTGTGGCCTGCAAGATGTAGCACTTTCAGCTTCAGCACTATGTCTGCATGCCTCCATGCTCGCCACCATGATGATAATGGACTGAACATCTGAAACTGTAATCAAGCCTCCCCAATTAAATGTTCTCTTTATGAGAGTTTCCATGGTCCTGTTGTCTCTTCACAGTAATAAGAACCCTAACTAAGACAGCTCCCAAAGCAGAATGAGCCTAGTAGGAATGGGATGAGAGTTCCTAAAGGAGAAAGTGTTGGAAAATTCTGTGTACAGTGTCTGTGTCTGTCATGTTTCTTAACCATAACAGATGATCTGAACCAGCAGTTCTCAACATGTGGGCCATGACCCCTTTGGGGGTCCCATATCAGATATCCTGCATATCCAATATTTACATTATGATTCATAACAGTAGCAAAATTATAGTTATGAAATAACCATGAAATGATTTTATGGTTAGGGGTTACCACAGCATGAAATGTATTAAAAAGGCTTGCAGCATTAGGAAAGTTGAGATCCATGGATCTGAACTCTACTTATTTAACTATTCTCCCTCTGAAAAACATTCCTCCTGCTTACACCTGCTCTGAATTGTACCCACCGTTCAAGGCTTGCTGTGCTCTCTGTCTTCTATCCCCTTAGTCATCCCAAACAACCCCTGCCTCAGAAATCCCCCAACTTTGTATATCCCTGGTGGCTGAGATCCTCTTTGAGCACCCAACCTCGTGTTGTAAGGCATCGTCCCTGATATCATTATATGTGTCCCTTCTCTCTAACTCGTGTCCCTTGCTGTCTGTCTGTGTTGTCCCTTCCCTTTAAATCCTGTCCCTAGGGTCTGTGTGTTTGTAACCCTTCTAAGTCCTATCCCTGGCATCTTTATGTATGTGTTCCTTCCCTCTAACGCTGGTCCCTGGAGGGTCTATATGCACATGTCCCTTCACTTTAACTCCCTTGGGAAGGTCTAGGCTTTATATATTTACAGAATTTTCAGCAATGCTCAGCTTGTAACCGAAATTAAGCAAATATTGAGTAATGGGTGTTGACATGGATATTTATTGCCGTTAAGTTGCAAAACAGTCTACCATAATGTTGGTATCAGGATTTTGTGAGATACTGCTGATTAAGATATTTTCCTGCCTTGAGAGATTATCCAATGATTGCTGGAGTCGCCAAGGAGCTAGTGTTTTCTTGAAAGCAGAAGTATTACATTTAAGCTCTAGAAGGGTTCAGTTCTTGTAGCTAGACCTCTTCTTTTCCCCTAGACACAAAATGAGATGATATGGCCTTTTATCTTTTCTTTATCAGAAACATAAAATGGGTCTCAATACCCCCAAAAAACACAGGTATTTGTTGTGTGGATGGGGTGTGTGTGAGGAGGGGTCGTTTTCTTCCATTAACAGCTTTTGGGACTCATTTATATCTCAAAACTTGTTCAA
The DNA here is from genome assembly GCA_902168415.1 of Peromyscus melanophrys. Lineage (NCBI taxonomy): Eukaryota > Metazoa > Chordata > Mammalia > Rodentia > Cricetidae > Peromyscus > Peromyscus melanophrys. The sequence goes on from CABHPR010148724.1 coordinate 20,202, forward strand.
TAAGAGATATGTTTTTGAAGTTCTGTTGTTGTTGTTATTTTTGTTATTTAGAGAGTACTTTAAAGATTTTATTTTTATTTAGGGGTGTGTGTATGTGTGTGTGTGTGTGTGTGTGTGTGTGTGTGTGTGTGTGTGTGTGTGTGTGTGTGTATGCATGTGTGCATGCAGGTGCACATGGGGGCCAGACGGTGTCGGGTCCCTGGAAGCTGGATCTGGAGTTACAGGTGGTTGTGAGCTCCCCAATGCTGAGTGCTGGGAGCCAAAGTCCAGACCTCTGCAAGAGCAGCAAGCTCTCCTAAGCACTAAGCCAGCCCACTGTCCCATTTTGAAGTTCTTGAGTAACTAGGAGATGGTGGTAATAGCATTCACTCTCAGACTGGATGTTCTCTGAGTTATCAGAATGGCCCGTCCGCCCCCGTTCGACTAGAACATGGTACAGAATTATCATGGCGGAGTGAGGTCGAGTCCTCCCCTAGGGGACAAACACAATGAGGAAGCTGCCAAAGTTGAGTCCACAGCGGAGACTAGGTCAACCCACTTCAGATGAGAACTGCGTGAAACTACCAAGTACAGGGCCGCCGAAGCGGTTGCCAGGCCCTGAGAAGGACTGCCACTACTTAGAAGAGTTCTATGGGATTAAGTTCCTCAGCGGCAGGCCTGGGAGGGAGCTTGACCTGCTCACCCCATGTCTGTAGAACCTGAACAACGGAGAGCAGAGTACCCTGTGACACGGGGCTGTCCCACAATGCCACCGGAAAAAAACCTTTCCTCACTGCTGACGCTGTAGGAGCCCACAGGAAAAAGAAGGGAGTATTCTGGGTTAAATATAAGGCTGGAATGTTTAGGTAAAGATTAAGACGATTACAATACAATAAGCATGACTGATTAATGTATGGGTGGCCAGTACAAAAAGCAGTGAAAAAAGTACCCTCATAAAGTACACATTTGTTTCCTTCCCCATAATCTCTCACAATCTGCCATAGTTTGTCATCATTTAATGTTGTGATTGTTCCAGTAGGGGGTACTCAAGAGGTGAGTGCTGACCCTCATAGGTTCTAGGGCTGCATGACAGTTCCAGGTACCTGCTACCCTTGGGCCTGGCAGCTCCCAGGTTCCTCCTTCCCACATGCCACAGAAGTTCCCAGGATATTGGAACCACAGCCTCAAGACGCATTCCCACATCCCGTGCAGTTGGATAAGCATCGCTGGTGCTGTCAGCGTGGGGCAGGGACCACAGCAGACAGAGCGACTTGTCTTCCCCTCTCTGCTCCTGTACTCTAACCACATTCCTGATCCCAGGCTATTTATGTGCCTTTCATTGCTTACGATATAAGACTGAGGACTAAATAAGGTGATACCTATAAACTGCATGTCCTGTTCTTCTAAAAAACCTAGACAGGCCTCTTCTGCCTGGACATAAGGAACAACAGCCTGTTAAGCAGACTGTGACTCAGTAATTTTCCTGAAGTGCGGATTGCCTGGCCCTAATGGATAGTTTTACCAGCACTGTGGCCTGCTAAGATTTAGTCTCATCCCACTTATATGGGAATATACTGTTTATCCATCAAAGCGGTTTGGGCTGGGGCCCAGAAGTTCTGAGACAGTCCAGTGAAGGCCCTTAAAAGGGCAAGAACAGAAAAGCCCAGGAGACAGATAAAAATCAAAATGCTAGCAAATGAAACACTTTAAAAAATGATTAGGAACACATAAGGCAAGGCGCTATTATTTTGTAGATAACATGTACGATACCACTTTCAAAATAAAAAAAATTCTTGAGTTCACCACAGGGTTATTATAAAAAGGCTTCTCTCTTTTAGTTTGTAGAGTATCAAAGATTTTTTTTCATCTAAAAGATACTCTTACTAAGTTCAATTTAAACCACAAACTTTTAATAAAACTTAGAAAAAGAAAACAAAACATCTGAGCACGTGTGTTTTGACATGTGTTTATAAAGCAAAGCTAAACACAAAAATAGATAAATCAAGGCTCTTTAAGAGTCTTCAGGGCCCCTGTAAAGGATACAGTTCAAGCCCATTATCCTCTAAAAATGGCTATTTGGTGAAAATAAGTAACCTGCCCCATCAGCCACCTTGAAGACAGTGAATGACCATCAACCAAAGAACATCAGTCAATGTAGACAATTACTGGACACACAACTGTTAAATGTATACATATGTATCTTTAGAGTTGTGACTGTTTATATATTACACATCCATAGTATTCACATGCATCTTTTTATATTTGTTTTATATTGGCGCTATATGGCAAAGAAAGCCTTTTCTGTTTATTTCCAAGAACACATATACTATACACAATAATTGTTAATACAGGTGTACATGAACTAGCTCATTAAGTACATAATGAATTACCTCTGCATTTCCTATAGCACTCAGCAAAGCATCTTGTATGTGTGTTGATCAGCTTTAAGAAATTAATAAGTTGCCGGGCGTTGGTGGCACACGCCTTTAATCCCAGCACTCGGGAGGCAGAGGCAGGCGGATCTCTGTGAGTTCGAGGCCAGCCTGGGCTACCAAGTGAGCTCCAGGAAAGGCACAAAGCTACACAGAGAAACCCTGTCTTGAAAAACCAAAAAAAAAGAAAGAAAGAAAGAAAGAAATTAATAAGTTAACGCCAGTCATCTTTTAGGGTCCACATTACGTCAGGTTCGATGCTTAAGACAACACCCAGGAAGCAGCAACAGGTTTCCCAGTCTCCACATGGGCTCTACTCCATCTCCACGTGTTCTGATGAGGAAATGGAAATGTAGACACCATCGCTGACAACACGTCGGTGGAATGTCTGGAAGCACAATTTGTCATTTGGGACTTTTTATGTAAAGCATACACTTGCTTATCTTTTTGTACGAAAGTATTATCGTATTATCCTAACTTGACTGTGACCTCTTTGAGAACAAATGAAGTCATTTTCTCTTTGTACAGCTGCTTCCCATCCATACTTCCGGTAAGTATTTACTATTAACGTAACCATAATATTAATTAGTAAAAAAATATTATGAGGATTAGAGAACATAATGGTCTTAAGACTTTTCCTGAAAAGGGAGTCCACTTCACTGCTCCCTGCTGACAGGCAGCCTCCTGAATATAGGACAGCAAAAGCAATGTTGTGCACCTGCTGAGCCTCAGTTAGGAAAGGGACACGGCTCCAGCTGACACTCTCCCAGGACTCATGGCTTGGGAACTCCTTGCTGATATGTGGGAAGTTTGACTCCTTTAAAGCTGCCATACTGGAAAGACCACATACAGAGATCACATAAAGCTAAAGAGAGACACTCAAGGGGTTCCACGGTCTCGGAACCTCCAGTCTTCAGGTCAACGTCTCCTCTGTGCTCCATCGAAATCACAACTCACAGAAACCAGGAACAGAATGCAGGGGTGTGTGCCACTGCTGTTTGAGATCTTCGGTTGCACAACTTTAAGTATCCAGAACAAGCAGTTAAATGACTTTCCAAGATGACTAAATAACAATATCAAAGCACTGGAGTCATTAATGCAAAAATTACATGTTATTCAAATCAGTTCATTCCTTTTGTTAAAACTGTTGTTCCCAGAAGACATTTTATTAAACAGGGTCTAAAGTCTTGGGTTCTGTCTTAGTTTTACCATGATCCTTTTAAACACCAGCTACTTACTTTGATCTCGCCTTCATGCTGAGCACTTCACACATACTATCTCAAGACAGGAACGAATACCTTGCAGATGTGTAAGAAGGACATGAACATCAAAGGTTCACGCCCCCTGAAGGCTGCCATAGCTACCAACTTGTTTTTCGAAAGAGTAAGCTGCGTTATGGAGATACTAAGGTCCTTGCAGTCACAAGTCAGAATAAAGAATTGGATGAAGTTCTGTCTGACTCTGTATCCAATACATGCTTCTCTCTTTGTTCTTTGGCCAGCCAGTTGAGTTATCTGAAGCTCAGCTTGGTCCCCTTATGAAGTGATTATAAATAAATACTCTAAAACAGCATCATAGTCTCAGAAATGGGGCAATTCATTAGCAACTACTCTATAAATAGCCCCTAAATTAGTGTGAATCTAGAACTATAACTTTCAAAAGCACTTCAAACTAATAAGTATTTAACCTATTCTTATTTTTGAGTCATTGGTTACAGAATGCTTCAAAATAAATTAAGATGTATATGCTGTGTTTAAACAAGCTTGGAGGGAAATGTCATTTTTGTAGCAAGATGCAAAAGCACCTTTGGTTTGCTGACGGTACTTGAATTATTCAAATCCTCTGCAAGCAGAAAGTAACCTGACGCTACAGCCTTCAAATGTGGATCCTTGGAGACTCGGTTCTTCTCCAGGCCTGCTCTCCTCATTTGAGTGTGTTATATCACTTACAGGCAGAAATGGTAGTGTGTGTTCACTTGTTTGGGGGAAAGAAAAGTGATCCCTTTTATTAGATTCTCAAAAGAATCCAAGACTCAGCGAAGGTCAAGAGCCTCTGTCCTGGACTATAAATAGAAACAGAGGCAATGTGAAATGTCATCTTCCCCAATCATCCAACTCCAAGTTAATCCTGTCCAGAGTATGCTGCAATACCTCCAGAAATACCAAGTGCCCTGTCCCTTCACAGTCTATCTCTAGGGAAAGTCATTTTTCCTGCAGTTCTTTGCAAGCTTTGGGCTGAATTCCTGCACCTTACAAAGTGTGTTCCAAATCCTAACAGCTGGTATTTACCACAAGTCTGCACTTCTGACCCTGTTTTCATCTTTAAAATACCCAAAGATGATACCATGCTCTCCCTTAGGCCTAATTCATACAACCTGCCCACAGAAGAGCCTCACGAGAGGCCGATGCCCTCAGTGTATTACGAGGTCCGGTGTAGACAGTGGTTACCGTCCTTATGAATGATCCACACCGCCCACAACTTAATTCCCTGTAACTGGTCTGTATGGATATGAGCCTGACATGCAAACATTCCATGCACATTAACAAGGAAATGCCACTGTACTCCTACAATCCCAAGTGAAAACAGGAGAGAGATAGAAAGGTCATTGAAAGGTCAGATTCAGGTCGGAAACAAGGAAGTCAGGATTCTTACAAGCAAATAAGAAAGACCTTTCCATGACTTGTTTTCACAGTTATTAAAATTTTAAAAGGAGTCCTCTACAGCACTTGGACACACACACACACACACACACACACGGGGGGGGGGGGGTCAGTTTAAATACCATTTATCACTACCATAATAGAAGACAAAACTGTCAATACTGTACAATTTAAATGTATCCATTTTATTGTGAGTTAACAAAATTACTTTAGGGCAACAATAACAATATTAAATATGAAAGAAATAAGCTTCTGACAATAATAGTGTCTAGAAATATAAATATATACTTAAAGCTTCCTTTCAAACATATTTAATCGAATTATATCACATTTTGCCTTCTTTTTAAATCTCTCTCTTCTTCCTCTTTTTTCTTTCTATTTCTCCAGTGTTACGGGAATTTGGGAAATATTTCAGTTTTTTAAACCTCATTAGATTTCATATAACTCTGCCTTGTTTATTTGTTTTTTTTAATCACTCAAGCAAAAAGGTATTCGTGAGCTGTTTCTCCCTTTGGGATTGCTTTACTAGGGAATTCAACTAGTCGGCTATATGACCACAAGTATATCCCACACATGGAACCTCTGTGCCATTGTTTAGGGACCAGAGGAACCTGAGGATACACAATGCTGTGTGTCAAGAGCTACCCAGGTCTCCAGCTAAGATGAAGGCAACCCAGGTGCTCATAGCAGCTGTAGCTTTGATACCAGTTCTGACATAACTCAACCAGCCTGTTTCTATGATATCGATTTAAATATGCTTTTTATTTATCTCATTTCTTAATAGGTGATATATGGACATGACTGTGGTGGTTTAAGTAAGAATGGCCCCTATAGTTTCAAATATTTGAATGTTTAGTCTCCAGTTAGTGGAACTATTTGGGAAGGACTAGGAAGTATGGCCTTGTTGGAATGGGTGTGGCCTTGTTGGAGAAGGTGTGTCCCTAAGGGTGGGCTTTGAGGTGTTAAAAGCCCCACCAGGCCCGGTCTCTTTCTGCTTGTTGTCTATGAATCAGGATGTAAAACTCTTAGCTAATGCTCCAGGGCCAGGCCTGTCTGCTTCCCACGGTGATGATCATGGACTTTTGTGGGAGTTTGAATAAAAATGACCCCCTTCCCCCCATAGGCTCATAGGGAGTAGTATTATTTGAAAGGATTAGGAAGTGTGGCCTTTTTGGAGTAGGTGTGGCCTTGCTGGGACAAGTGTGTCACTAGGGGTGAGCTTTAAGGTTTCAGAAGCTCAAGCCAGGCCCAGTGGCTCACTCTCCCAGCCTGCCACCTGTGGATCCAGATGTAGAACTCTCAGCTACCTCTCCAGCACCATGTTTGCCTATGTGCCACCATGCTGATAACTGACTAAACCTCTGAACCTGTAATCAAGTCCCAACTAAATGCTTTCCTTTATAAAATTTGTCATGGTCATGGTGTGTCTCTTCATAGCAACAGAAACCCTAACTAAGACAACTACCCCTCAGAAACTATAAGCAAACCCCCAATTAAATACTTTTCTTTTACAAGAGTTGCCTTGGTGTTGTGTGACAAAACTTTTCTCAGGGAGATGCTACACAAATGTCTACTCGCCCAGATAAGGAACCCATGACAGATCGAAGTACACATACCACCAAAGTCCAACTTGGTGAACCAACGTTTGTATGTTTGTATGAAATTAGGAACAATTCACGGCAGTAGGAAACTGAATGGTGAATGATAAAAAATGATGGCTACAGGAGGCATGGGCTGCCTGCAGTGAGCAGGCAGACAGGTCACCCAGAGTGACATCAGGGAAAGCAGAGTGTGGGGGCACACACAGAAGCAGGAAGAACAGCAGAAGCAAGAGAGGGCACATGTGGAGTCATCTGCCACTTGCTTATAAATTATCACTCAGAAAAGCACCCCCGGAGGAGTAGATGAGTCTGAAAGAGAAGTGCTCATTTAGGGAGAAGAGGACAAATAGGCGTGTTGCTGGAAGCTCTGAAGGATGGACTAAAGTTAGCGGTTGAGTTAGTGGTGAGGGGTTTAAATGGAGATGAGTCAACGTGTTTGTGTGCTTTTCTTAACAAGATGGATAGCTGGATCGAGATGATAGATAGATAGATAGATAGATAGATAGATAGATAGATAGATAGACAGATAGGTCCAAATACAACTAGAGTTTCTGGATTTTGGGTAACTGCATACAACAGAGAAGACAAAAACAGAGCAACACACTCCCAGGACTCTCTGTCCTCTGACACACTTACCTTCCCCTTGAAGGTGGCAGGCAATGATAAGATAACCCCCATAATGGTGTCATGTACTGTGGTATATAGGCTCCTAATTTGAAGGAGATAATTGCAGGTATGCTTGACCCAATCAACCAAGTCTTCAAGAAAGGGTTAAACCTTCCTCCTGCTGGCCTTTTAGAAACAAATCAGTGTAAGCCTACAGATGCAAACAATAAATTCTGCTACCTAGTCTATGATTCTAAGCAATGCAGTCGTAAAAGCTAAAGAGATTTAGCTAAGGGCTTGATCCCTTGTCAACCGCACAATAACACATAGGTGTTGTTTTAAGCCACTAAGTCTCTGAAGATTTGCTCTTACCACCTAGAAAACAAATACAGAGGGAGAGAGGCAAAGGAATAAATGTTAGGCAAAAGCTGGTCATAAAGAAGATAGCAGAGAGAGTCCAAGTGGGAGGGAAGTCCAAGTCCAAGAGCATGAGGGAGTTGAGGTACAGTGGATGAATGGATCAATCCATTTATTTACCAATATTCACTATTTAAAATGGGCTCAATCCCATACTAGAAGAGGCTTCAAGGAAAACAGTGCTCTCTACTTGGTAGAGGAAGAACTGCCTTACCATGATATTGTGGCAGTTCTTCCTGGCATGAACAGTGACCATTACAAGGCTGTGGTGATGTCTGCACCTCAGTGTGCTTTGGACCTCCAGAGAGAGAAGTAGATCTCATTGCCACAGCACCATGCAGAATGTCTTCAGGTGTACTGGCCTCTCTGAAGAGCCCCATCTCAGCTCCCATAATCATGAAAAAGTCCAACTACTGATTTGATGCTGAACCTTTGTGTAAGCTCAGCAGAGAAACATCCTCTCCAAAGAGCCTGAGGAAGGAAGAGAATATTTTCAAGATAAAACACTGGGATGCAGACACCAGCAGAAGGAGAGGAAGTGGGTGATACCGGAAGAAGAACCGGAAGCCTACCGTGGATTCTGAGTACAGAGAGGAGATGCTCAATATAGACAGCCATGTAGACCTAGTTCTGCCATAGACAAGATAGGGTAAAACACGTGTTCCAGAAGACTTCATCAAAAGATCAGGCTTCAAAGTGCCTTTAAATGACACCAAATCCTCAGAAATGCTCTCAAGTTGAAATGAATTACCAGCACCATTGTGCGCTTGTTTTTTTCCTTTTGGCCAAGCTATTCCCTTGTGTGGTCTGACAATACCGCATCTATGACCAGGGACCTTCAGAAATGTGAAACCATTCAAAACAAAATTATGTTTAATTCAAAATAGTAAAACTCTGCCATTATAGCCCTTATGAGAAAGAGTGGAGTGTCCACAGACGACCAAAAACAAAAAAAGAAATCAAAGCGACCGAGGCTGTTGTGACACAGAAAAGGTTAGAAATCACTTGCTCAAATCTTTAGTGAATAAATACATAATGAAGTTTCCGATCTTACACGGCCCAGCTGTCCGGGTGCCAGCATAGGAATTTTTCGTCAGTTCATTTTAATGGAATGGTACAGAGCTGACAGGCAACTTCAGTAAACAGTATTTTCCCTAAATGCATCAAAGCATCATTGTTCATTAAGCCCTGGCTGTTGTCCTACAAAGGCTGTTTTGTGTGTTTTGTGCACTAGAAAATAGTCTGCTTAGTGCTTTTTCTGTTCTTTAGTTGGCCTTCACTGTCTGCAGAGCCGTGGTTATGAGGGAGCACCCAGGTACAAGAAAAGAAAATTCTAGAAGTAAGAAAAAGGTAGCTAACTGGACTTTTGTAATACTGGTTTGCACCAAAATATTGTTTCTGAGCCATCAAAATTTGAATTAATTAGTCGATAATATGAATGACAGCAATCATCCCGGGGCTTCTAATGAGTTTCGACCTTTGAGTCTGCCTGTTGTCTATCACCTGACACCCTACTGAGAGAGCTGTTTGACTAAGGTGATCCCAGCCTCATTCTCAGCATGCATGGTCTTTACTTCAGACCCCACCTCTGAGGTTTCCTACCTCCTCCCTTCTGCTCCTTCCTGGCTTTGCCTTCTCAGCCTGACCCCCTACCACGCAAGGGTCTATACTTCATACTCGCTCCATGCATGAGCAAGCTTCTTCCACCCTTGGCTGCAATTATCAGCATCGTCTGAAAACTGCCTCAGATCCAACCTCAACTCTGATCCTAAATCCAAACTGTCGTGTGTGTGTGTGTGTGTGTGTGTGTGTGTGTGTGTGTGTGTGTATACACCACACAACTTAGGGTTTTGATATATGTTTACACTATGAAATGGTGGCCACAGTCAAGCTAGCTAATATATCCAGAACCTCACATGGTTGTTGCTGTTCTGGCGAAACACTTAAGATCTACCTTCCTAGTATATAGATGTGAAGTGATACTCTAGTTAGAATTATTCCTTAAATACAAACCTAGTTCAGTCATCTCTCTGCTTGTTACTTGCAGAGCCTCCCGCCGTACTTTGAAGAAAATCTAGACTCCTCACAATGGCGTTCTGGAGGTCAACTTGAGTTCTAGCTCTCTCAGCATCTCTACTCCAGGCACACGGGTCCTCATTGGCCCTGTCCTGTCCTCCACGTGCTGTGTCCTCTCTCTGTGGAAGGAGCTTCCAGCAGATCTTCTGCCAACTGCCTCCTCACACAAGCATCCGCTCAAACTCTGAAGCTTGACATCCCCATCCATTACGTACCCTCTCATCATACTCTCTGGCCTCTTCATCTGCTTTACTTCGTCACGGAATTTTATGCTATTTAAAAATATCTTTTCACTTGTTTTATTTCCTCATTATAAACTCTCCAATGGCAAGGACATTTTTTAAAGTACTATCACCATCCCGCCAAAATTATTACCTCACACCATAGATATGCATTGCGTAGTATTATAGGATCATTTTAGACATTAAAAACTAAAGCTTCTGCTGTGACAGTTTTCAGTTGGTGTTATTAGGAATACCCACAAACCTGGTAGCTTAAAACATTTGTTAGTTATGTTTCTGCTGGATTCTTCAGGGAAGAAGACCATTGCATTGCCTGTTTCAGCTTCTAGAGGTAACAGCATTTCTGGGCTTCTGGCCCATTCCCCCAATCAAAGTGTATCAATTTATCACCCTGGGTCCAGCATCCCATCTGTTGACTCTTACTCTTCCTGTGTCTTATAAGGACCTTAGTAATGACGTTGACTCCACCTGAATAATCCAGGGTACCATCCTTCTCAGGGTCCTTAATTTAGTCAACTTTACAACACAAAGCCTCTTTTGTCACATAAAGCAGCAAATTCACACATTCTGGGGCTAAGACACGGATGGATATCAGGGCATGGGGGTGGGAGTGGGGCATTATGCCTTAACCTGACACAGGAGCTTTCATTGGTTAGCTCACCATCAATTAGTGAGAAAGTATCAAGGATTGGTTTTAGTTTTGAGCTTTTTTCTACTCTGTTGTACAAATTCTACTGCCGACGACAACATCATTTAAGCTTAGGTGTCCCACCACCCAGGTAACGTGAGCAAAGCTGAAGTGAAGACTGGAGACTGGAGTGGCGGCAGCCTTGGTTCTCTCTTACCAGCCTCCTCCTCTCTAACAACTGTGCTGATAACCTGTCCCAGGCAATCCTTATCAGTTAATGTACAGACTTGCTCTCTGTATACAAACAACGCACTCAGGAAAACATCATGGCTCCTGGAGGCGATGACGTATAGGACTGTGAACTATGTGAAGGAAATAGTAGGATAGAACTGTCATTTTCTAAGCACTGTTTCTCCGATTCACCCCCACGTGTATCATCTCAGTCATTTGTGATGAAGAAATTGATGTGCATGGGGTGTAGAGTCAATCTACGCAAGTCCAAGTGAAGAAGAGAAGGCCCAGACTGATCCAGGTGCCTCTAAAGGCCACACCTTTTCCTATATTCTCAAATTCCTGTCTGAGCGAAGGAGAGAGTCCCTGCTGAATCTTCGTTCATTACTAATAAATATGACAGGAAATAAAGGAAGCATGGAACACTAGTGAATTGCTTTCTGGGATTTTTTTTTTCCTTTGGGTCTTTCAAAGGTGAGACAGTGTTGTGGGCAGATTTTGTAAATGAAAATCCTTGTGTGGGTTAGCTTAGTGCCTAGAATGCTGTGAATAATAAATACATTTAGAAACAAATCTGCAGCCTTTTCCAGGGTATTACATATTGTTCATTCCTTCTATGAGATTATATGGGATTAAGTTGGGGGCAGAGAAGTTAAGCCCAGGAGAATACTAATAGCAGGATTCTGAAGCAGACCAGGGAAGGGACACTCGTCATCACAGTGCTCCACGCCCTGGTGGGAATGATGGCTTTTGATGAAGTAGTTACTGGGTGGTAACAACCAGTGCACTCATCTACCAGGAATGGGCCAGAGGTCCGTTTACCATGATTTAATCTCTGAACTCACCACTGCACTCCCTATCACCACTAACATATGTAATATATATACACAACTAATATATATTGGATCTGTACAATGAAATAAACTGTTGAACTCTGGGGGTATATGATTATTTAAAAAAAAAAACTAGTTCCTGTCTTAAAGAGAACAAAAATTATGATCAAAATATGTATTAAAGTATTCACTATAGGATCTTTGTATATTTCATCATTTGTACCTGGACCCTTCAGGGCAGGTTAGTGAACTCTGCCTGATGGGCAGTATAAATGGAGTCAGGAAAGACATTAGGGGAAGGGAGCCTTTAAGGCATATTTAGATTCTTTAAAATTTGGAGGGAAAGGTAGGAGATGGGTTGAGAAACTAGGATGTTCCCAGATAGAAGTAATAACATGAGCAAAGGTGCAGAGATATGAAAAAAAAAAAAAA